>JANTCA010003193.1:0-10915 GCA_024741275.1 Chironex yamaguchii | reverse complement strand
TATATATGTATGTATGTGTACGATTAAGTGTATGTGTGTGTGTTATTTATTGCAATCAGTTTACGTCTAGTGGTATATAATTCATCTCCTGTACTGTAATAATGTTTTTATGCTACTTGCCTATCCCTATTGTTTTTTTTTCTTTTTTGCCTCAATTGATGTTAAAGTCTAAGTGCTAGGATTATAATATGGAAAATCAAAATTTCCTGTGTTTACATTCTTTGTAGGAAAAATTAGCAAATTTTCTACAAATTCTAATATACAGATGGATAAGTATAGATCACATAGTGTAGGATTTGAGGCATTCTTAGATACAAAGAATGGTGGAAAACAGAAATGACCTATTACATTTCTTATTTAAACTCTAATAAAATTTCACCCAATTTTACAACATTATTGTCTATGCTCAAGTGAGAGTGAGTTAATGTCTTGGTCATTTAGAGCCTAGCTGAGATTCTCACTATTTGGGAGATATCTACGTTTCATAGTTGTACAGTCAGAGTATCAGACATGGTCAAGGATCTAAATAATTTCAACATAGTAATTTAGGTAATTTTTTGCTGTGAAATGCAGTGTGGTTATTGTAACTTATTGCAGAGCAACAAGGCTTATACCCTTTCACCACAAGTCTGTTCATATGGCTGTTTCCTTGATGTGACAGAGTAAAATACCTTCTAAGTGCAATTTTGCACGCTTCCATATCATCTCACTGATGCAGCTCCTAATCGAGCGTCAGCGTTTCCAGTGCTCTGTCTGCCCAGCATCGATTACTTATTTCGCCTAGTTACTGTGATTGATTTTGGTATCAATGGGGATAAATTCAGCCTAGTACATTGTAGGATGTTTGAAATAGTATAACCAGTGAGAATCCAGTTGATGAGGATGTGTGCGAATGGTCAGTTATTTTTCATCTTTAGTCAATTTGTCCATTTAGTTTGTGATCACGAGGTAGAAGTATTTGTTGGCTTGGCTCAACCCACAAATGTGATGATCTAGGGTATTTCTATAGAGTGTATCACCTTAATGGGCTGCACATTTATGATTTTGGCAAAGGGAGGGGGAGAGTGGTTCTGTAGAATTTAAGACTTTTTAAAACTTTTTAGAAGGGGCAGGGGAGGCAGGATTGCTGCACATTTAGATGCCCCCATTACTTAATTGTTCTGCTTCCAAACATTTCTCCTCACACCTATACCTTTCTGTTAGACTTTCAAAGGCGTTTTTGCACCACCCGTTATTGATGCAAGACCCACTAATCACCTTCTTGGTCTATGGCAACTTAAAATGGCAGGCACCTTGATTCTAAACAACAAATACACCGGCCTTCTTTAAGATAGCTACTGTCCATCTGTAAATTCAAAATTGCCGGGGCTTGTACGTATAAGGTGTGATATTTACTACCCTAACATTTCAACATATGCCAACACAGCTAAGTATGTAGAGACAAGAAGTTATACAACAAGGATGGTGATCATAAAATACAAATAGCACCTTCATGGAAGCCAAGTATGACTAAAAGCTGAAGAGAACTACAAGCTCTTAATTATAAATCGGCAAATGCAGTAAATCTTTAAGACAAGTATTGGCTTTCTTTGTGAATAAAATTAGGGGTTTAAAAATGCCAATTCTCTTTAGAGGTCATAAATGTATGGTCCCAAAGACAACACAAAGAAACTCAGTAAGAGCATATCAGTAAGAAAGTGTCATTTTGAATGTGTCATTTTGAATGTGTCATTGATTTAACTCACAGCGCCATTCAATTTTAGTTACAAACTCCTTAATGTCTGAACAACCTTTTTGTGGTAATAAACTTGAAAATTGCCTTGAAAATTTGCGACATTGCGCTAAAAACATACTTAAAAGCTTTTTTCGTCTGACACTCTTCAGAATATGAAACGTCAGAAAGGAAAGTGTATGTATATGGCAACCTATTTATATGAAACATGTAGCAAAACTAGCCAATCATCAACAAGAAAGGAAAAAGAAACAAAGAGAAAATGAAGAAACAAAGCATAATTGGAAGAGTCTGATTGAAGAAACGAAGTCTTTCTGCTACAGAGTACTGGTTTTCTTCTTTTAATGTAAACAGACTCTAATGCACTCAAAGTAAGTGTTTAAAGACAACTAAAGAAAATGATTTTTTAATGGTAATTTATACGTTCATATTAAAACCTTTATAAAAAGAACACACGAACACGGATAAAGCGATACATAGCTCGATGATAAGCCAAAGCCGGGGGTAACCTTACATTCGTCTATTTCTATATAAATGTCTTAGTCAATAGGCTAATGTTTAGCCTCCTAGCAATTCACTTCATTAAGTGAATACTGTCGCCAATTTCGATTACGATAGACGTACCATTTGCCAGCGAGACCTGAAGGTATGCTTTCTTGCTGTAGGTGGACCGTTTATACAGACCATAAGTGCAGCACATCTACACAGTTTGTGATAGGACACGCCCAACAGCAAAATCGCTGTCATCAACCGCGACTACAAACTGTTCTCCAGCTCGAAGGAATGATAAGACAGGTTAGGGTATACATGTATATTTTTAGTTCGAAATGCAGTTTCATATTCTTATGTCTATTTAATCAAGCAACTGTCGCTTTCAGGGTATTGAGGGGTCGGCTAGGCTCGCGTAGTCGTCTGTAATGTGTCGATAAAAACATGCAGATCCCAGAAAATATTTCGGTTCTTTTCTAATCTTAGGAACACTAAAGTTAAGCACTGCTTCAGTAAGGCGAGACTGAGCTTTTATCTGTTGATAATAAATATCCGAGCAAATCAACTTGCAGGCTAATAAACACGTAGATTGATGCTTTAAGCGATACTCTTGCAGATATCATTTGCGAAAGTACCATTTTAAGTAAGCAAATACTCCTCTAATTTTTGCCTAAATATCACGATGGCATCCATATAGGCTAAGATATGATTTGATCGCAGACTCGCTGGACAGATATCCATCATCCGTTGATACTATGTGCCGTCATTGCATACGTAGCCCATATCTTGTAACATTAACTTTACATGTTCCTCTAGGAGCAGAAAACAGTTCTTTCTTTATCCTCTTTGAAAAGTGACATGAACCAGTAAGCAGACAAAGCATCTAACGTAGTCCAATAGGTACCCCCATGCATTTTTACGAATGACATCATGAATATGGGGTAAGGAATAAGCGCTCTACTTGGGTACATCATTCAATAAGCGCTTGTGGGCGAATTTCAAGGACAGCTGGATGGCCGAATTAACTTATCGTGAAGCATTTATTTGTTTTAACTTGCTTACTTCTTTGTTTTTCTATGCGTGCAGTGAACAATGTAACTTCTACTTATCGTGTGTGAGGGGGGAGGGGGGGCAACGTCAGTAATAATTCTTTGCTTGATTAGATTGTTTTCAGGGAGGCTTTTCTGATTTCTCTTAGCGATCGATAACTGTGCATAATGTTTAGAATCATTTGCTTTCTGTGGGATTGCAGATTCCAGCTGGGTTCACAATCAGATGTCAAGAAGATGTATTTGGGGTTACATTTAACACGACTTGTTCAGATCATGCTCGACAACACATGGTTCACTTAATTTTCCCTATTCCCTGTGCTGAATTTTGATTATTTTATGCCATGCTCCGTCTAAAATTCCTTCAGCCGTGTGATTGGCCCATATTTCTGCACAAAGTCCAGACCCAGTAAAATGATACTGTTAGTGTTTGAATTAAACACTCTGAAAGTATGCTGTTGTAAATTGCACCTGTTGATTAATTGAATTATTGAGTTAGAATATTTACGGATCTCTGCTTCTCAGGTATCCATGAGGCCAAATTTCCTCAGAGGAAAGGCCTAACTTTGCCAAAGCTTGTAAGTCAACCACAGAACATACAGCACCTGAGTTTAGCATTATACGATATGCATGTCTGTGCACAAACCTCTGAGGAAGTAATCCTTTGCGTTAGCAAGCTTTGTTGCGTTAAAGAACCTATTAGCTTGAATGCATACATTAGCAATGTTCTGCTTTCGTGGTGGGCTCCACTGGCCAGCTCGTGTAATGCTCTTCTCATTCTTTGTTACCATGCCTAAACTACTTGAGAAGATCTGACCGCTTTGAAATCATGTTTACTTTCCTATGGTAATCTGAGATACACTTGGATAGCTCTACTCTCCAAACAACTGGTGAGTTACTGCTGCTTTTCTAATATATCATATCTCTTAAATTTAATGTGCAATTCAATTTTAGTTACAGACTCCTTGATATCTTCAATCCCATTGAACACTAGTTTCTGTTTTGTTAATTCCATTCTAAAGAGGTAAAGGTACCTAAAGAAAATGATTTCTTATTGGTTATTCAAACGTCCATATTAAAAACCTCTAGAATGAATGTACGAGCACGGAAAGAGCAATACATAGCCCCATGGTAAGGCAAAGCCGGGATGGCCCAAATTCCGCCTCCCCTTATCTATTTAAATGTCTTAGTCAATAGTCAAATTTATAGTTTCCTTTTTCATTTTTTGCCTTTTATTGTCTGTCTCCTCTAGTCAAAAAATGTGCTTCTTATAATTTTTTGCCTCGGTGCAATTTTAGAGGGTTACAGTGTTTGACCTTCTTAATTAGAACTTCTATGTGCATTTACTTAAATTTGTCACCTGTAGGGCTACTATAAACTATATATTAATATATTAATTACCTTACAAGGAAAGAAAATAAAACATATTGAAGAAACGGACACAAAACTCTATCGTGTTCCGTTTTATCTTGCTTTAAAAGGCGTAATTGTTAAAATGTTAATATTTGTTGCTGGATTTTATTTGTTGTCATTCTTCATACTTTGATATTAGAAAGATTTAGACCTTGTATACTTGTATAATCATAATTCATCTGCTATCTTGGCAATCTTAATCCTGCATTTATTGCAGTATAGCCCTGATGGTTGCTCTTAATGTGACAACACCTCCAGATTTCTTACACCTGGAATCACACAACGTTAGCAGCTCTTGTCTCAAATTTACATGACAAGTCTCGAGGTGGATTCGAACCACGATCTTTGGATTGAACTTTCCATATCTAATTTAGTGCACTTTAATCACTTAACCATTTACTTTCGTTTTACTTCCTCTTGTTCTCTCTTATAACTGAGTCTCTGTAGATCGACGAGGTAAACAATGATAGCTTTCCTTTTTGCATTTACTACATTCAGGAAAATTTAGCTATTTTTACATTTTTTTTATTTTTTATTGATACTTGCATAAGATAGTAAACAAAAATGCAGACAGCTGTACGTGAGTAGGACAATAGAGTAAGTCCTAACAATCGTCCGTGGCGCTAACTTAATAGGTTATGGAAAAGCACTGCAAGATTGTCACTTATTTAAATCCGATCATCAACTCGTATATTGTAACGGTCTGTGGGCACGTCGGTCGTCTTTGTAAAGTGACATTTGTGAAAATAATATGCAGTCAGTAGACCCGGGTTCAATACACCGGTGGTCACCCATTGCACAAAATTATCCAATGTATATTCACCCAACCGCAGAGACCACCCATTATCTGATATAGCACAAGGTCAAATCAAGTCTGACTACATTGCAGTAATTTCCGTAACCTTTAGTATTCTACAATGAACCACTACTGTATTCCTAGGTAACCTACGACATCTAAGAATTATGTCAACGTTCATCTTGGCAATCTGCAGCTTATAATATTACTTATAATATAATATTATATATGGCATAAACAAAAACAATATTTAATTTAACATGTCTGGGCAAAAACTCCGATGCCATCAAGTTTCTGCTTAAGCAGTACTTTACAGCATCTGGAAAACTAGAGAGTTGTTAATGATTAATCTAAGGGTGTGTTTCACAATCGTAATAAATTTCCAAATCGGTAAATATTATCTATGTCGGAAACATGTCGGCGTCCCTCTATATGAAAAAAAAATAGGAAGGCGGCTATTTGATGACCAGACAATCCTTCGAATCAACTAAAACATTCCTTTGGCCTTCAAATCAAATCTAATATCTCCATTCAAATGCTGAGAACACTGTCAGCCCATTTTATAAAATTAGACGAGGAGAGTTGATGTTTTATCTAAAATCCACGTTGTCATGATGGTCATGCTTTGTACCTGTTTTTAATGCCAGCTAATTCAGGATGACACCTGCAATGTTTAACTGACAGCCTGGATTGAAGATCCACCTAACTACGTATAAATTTACAATGAAATTAAATGGAATTTTGTTTTAAAGGGTTATAGATTTGTCAAGCTATAAATCTTTGGCTGGTAGCTTTAAAGAATTGAGTAATAAAGTCTATGAATCTGTATGCTTAAACAAGTAGTATGTTTTTCATTAAAAACAAACAAGCAAATAAACACTATTAAGCTATCTCTTTATTTGCTTGTTTGTTTTTAATGGAAAACATACTACTTGTTTAAGCATACAGATTCAAGCTACCTCATATCCTAGACAAACAAAAACATAGCGAATATGTTTTTCTCTACCTACCGCATTGCGAGACAACCATTTGCGTCATTCTTAAGCATAATTAACTTCTTGCTCATTGTAAAAGTTGTTATCGTTTGGGAACTTTTAGGTCCCTAGAATAAATCAACTTAGACGGGGGGTCGCATCATTCTCAAGGATGTATAATTTTGTTGCATTAAATAGGAATTATCTGCTGCATTCACTTTATTCATCACTTTGAAGTGAGTCACAAAACAATTTCTCCTCTTTTTAATTATGACCCTTTCCGGCTACAGTAGCTCTAGCTTGAGTACACTGCAGAAATATTTGAGTTGATATTAGTTATTACTCCGATAAATAGAGACAGTAATCAGTCAAGATGTATACTTTATGGGACACATTTGGCTACGCCGGATACGAGTATCTAATTAAAATTTGTGATACTACAGGACTGAAATGTCTTTCGGAGACTCTAGTGTCAAGATTGCAACTCGGGTTGAATATTTGCATTACATTTGAGGGATCACTATTTCGATTCCCTTTGTTTCCATATTCAATATAACTGTATGCATATAAATTGTTATGCATATATATGTATATGCACCCTATTTTCACAAGCTTTGCTATCACAGTAAAAACCCCTCTTTTCTTGCTCAAGTGTACACAAAAGTATTCTGCATTTTTATTTTTTCCTTCTTTGTAAATTTAATATTACCAAATTGACAAAAGAGCAACAGTTAGTTTAATCAATCAATGAATAAAAAAACAATAGTAAGCTGAAAATTTATGATTAGGGTAACCAACAGCCATTTTCAAACTACGAGATTGAATTGAATGTATTAATAAAACATTTAGTCAGCTAATATCTATCCAAAATGGTCAAAAGAGGTACTTTTAATACTGCTTTTTCGGTCCTCTTGTCACTTAAAATTTGAGATTTCTTTATGACATCCCCATGAAAACAGAATGAGGTGCCCATTCCGAAAAACCCATTTTCCATAGGAAATTAGTCTATTGAAAGCTTAAACAAAGACGGCGAAGAAGGTTACGTGGTCGTGGAAGAGGCAGGGGACATGGTAAGTGGAAATATGGAAGTCTGATTTACTTGATAACTTTAAAGACATTTAGAGACCTTTCCACGGCATGGAAACTCAGGTTAAAAAAAGACTGTAAGTGATTGTTTTGAACTACTTCCAACAGGAGTTAAATCCCGATGAATTAAACACAAATGTGTAGCTTGATGAATTAAACACAAATGTGTAGCTTGATGAATTAAACACAAATGTGTAGCTTGATGAATTAAACACACATGCAAGAATTTTAAAGTAGTGAGGTACAAAATACTCGTGACGTCAAGGATGTAGGGGCTAGACACGCGCACGAGTGTTAGGAAAAGCTCAACGTAGAGAAATAAAGTAAAGATGTCTATCTAAGGGTGTCGCTTTTAATCCTTCGCATTTATTTATTTGCCATAACGAGGGTAAATTTCAGGTTAATTTGAAATTAAACAGTTTTCGTTATCTTCAAATGGTCACTGCATTGCTCTGTTATTTTTTAAACTATCCACATTTTCATATCCCTTGTAGGAGTACATCATGACGTTTATCTCGTATTGACAAGCGCCGTTTGCAAATGCATCCTCCAAGGAGAGATTGTTGTCATTTCTGTTTGTTTGTTTGTTTGTTTGTCTGTCTAATACAAAAAGTTGTTTTCGAAAAATTTTTAACGGAGGTATGTTTTGGTACAACTCATATTTGGTAATAATATCTTCATAGCATCACAGGCAGCGACAAAATAGTCATACCAAGGGAAAACCAAGTTACAATGGTGCCTATTAGTACGTCTTATTTCAGAATAATCAGAAAACTAGAACTTCCATCTGACCGCCGAGTGCTTTTAGTTTCAGTTTGTGAAAGGTGCAATTGTAAGACCAAGAATTATCACTTCCTGATAAAATCCAAATGGTATGCCACAATTTAGTCCAGGTTGTGTTTTTATTTTCATTTTAATTTCATTTGTTATAAATTGTTAACAAAATACACGACATAAGTCACATAAGTTCAAGCATGTCTGAACGGGGTTGAAAGCTAACATCACAGGCAACTGAGACTACCAGATTAATATACTAAATTCATGTTGAAAGGTAATAATGGATAGAATATGTTAGACAGGTTACGCAAATCGTTAGAGATATGCGGTGTGATGCTACAGACAGACATGTCATCTCGTAGTTTCGCTTCATGTCACATGGCGTTCTGCTTATTCACACGGTCTCACGGCGATGGCGATATTCAAACGTTTTCTTATTTTTTGTCTAGATTTTCAGACATATCCTACATTTTCACCAGATTTTCCATAAGTGTTTGTTGAGTTGGACACGAAAGAACGAAATCATAGCAGAGAACGAAATTATAACGGATGACCACTCTGCAATACGGAACTATTTGTTAAATAGGAACCCCGGGAATAGTCAGCAAGTAAACTACTTTCAAACAAACAGAAAATCATATCTTCGACAATGTTACTGATAATTGAATGCAAAATAAACCAAAAAATGCACTCCAAAAATACAAATAGGAATAAAAGTATCGAAACGTGATAACGCTTTTATCATCCCTACCGGTTCAAAACAATATTTCTAGCACAGCTCCTCAGTCGCTTTCAGTGTTTTGAGGTTGACATAAACCGATGTTTACCACGTGGGATGCCGTTAGCGCTTCTTAAGTACCACTGATATTTTATCACACAAACATGAAAGGATTCCTGTTCTTTGTAGGAATGCGTTGTAGATAAGCATTACTTTGCAATGCTTTGTAGTCCACTATGCGAGCACTATATTTAACAGGTAACTGAATTCCGCTCGAACAATTTGCAACCCCACATGTTATTTGTGATCAATATGCTAGCCCGACGAAAAAGAAAATATATCAGCATGCACATTATTTTTAGATTTTAGCAAGAAACGGATCAGGATCTAAAGATAACAATGTCGGAAGGGGACAAACAAAAATTGTACAATTTTAGAGAGTAGAAAGCTTAATGCATTGCTTACATGACAATTAACACTACAACGGTTTATGTTTCCATAAGTTATATGAATTGAACAGTAACTTTGACGTACTGAAATCATGTAATCTGCGAGGCTCTCTTTAAGAGTGACTCTTCTATTTACTTGATAGCAAAAGTAAAAAAAAGGTTGTGTTATCATGCCAAAGCGAGCAAAATGGATAGACATCATAAACCCAACAAGGTGACTAGTTTCAAATAATAATAAAAACATAAAAATGGAGAAGTATGATATTCAATTTTGAGATAGATGGTGCTGGCCTAAATAATCCATGACTGCCAAGACGCTACAAGGGGGAAACAACAATGGATTATGATCTATCGATCGAAATTCATGATAGGTTTACTAATCATAAGTGGGTGATACCAGATGATAGTGATCCATCAAAGGAGATTCATGATAGGTTACCAGCTCAAAATGAGTAACACCAACTTATCTTAGCCCATTTTAGGGATCAGTAATAGGTTAATGCCTATAAGTAAATAGTACCAACTGGTCATGATGCATTAATAGATATACACGATAGTTTACCAGCTGAAAGTGAGTAACACCAACTTATCTTAATCCATTTTAGGGATCACTAATAGGTTAATGCCTATAAGTTAAGAGTACCAACTGGTCATGATCCATTAGTAGATATACACGATAGGTTACCAGCTCAAAATGAGTAACACCAACTTATCTTAATCCATTTTAGGGATCAGTAATAGGTTAATGCCTATAAGTTAAGAGTACCAACTGGTCATGATGCATTAATAGATATACACGATAGGTTACCAGCTGAAAGTGAGTAACACCAACTTATCTTAATCCATTTTAGGGATCAGTAATAGGTTAATGCTGATAAGTTAATAGTACATGATATGTTACCAACTCAAAATGAGTTACACCAACTGATAGTAATGCATTGTAAGGATCAATAATAGATTACTACAAATGAGGGAGTAATACCAACTGGTCATGATCCACCAATAGAGATTTATCATAGGTTACAAGTTAAAAATGAGTACCACCAACCGATCCATTGCAGGGATTAGTCACTGGTTACTACCAATAAGTAACACTATCTGATAATGGTATGTCATTAGATACCCATGATAGGCTACCAGCTTATAGTAAATAACACCAACCGATAACGATCCACCAATAGAGATCCAAGATAAGTAATCAGCTCAAAGTGAGCAACAACAACTGATCAAGGTACACCAGTAGAGATCCACGATAGGTAATAAGTTCAAAGTAAGCAGCAACAACTGATCAAGGTACACCAGTAGAGATCCACGATAGGTAATAAGCTCAAAGTAAGCAACAACAACTGATCAAAGTACACCAGTAGAGATCCAAGATAGGTAATAAGCTCAAAGTAAGCAGCAACAACTGATCAAGGTACACCAGTAGAGA
>JANTCA010003192.1:0-10915 GCA_024741275.1 Chironex yamaguchii | reverse complement strand
ACATTGAGAATTGATTTCTACGACCCAAATTTACCCAAACAAGTTGAAAGCGAAAAAGGTGTAGGTCCACTTTAAAAGTCAAAACGTGGCCTCAAGTAAACAACAGAGGAAGGCAGCTACTAGTCTTTTAGCCATTAATTTCTATGTCGTTTATTGTCATCCATTTTCTAACACACTCACACTAATACCCATGTTCTTAACACACATCCTGTCCGTTGATAACTACTAACAAACACCTTTTATTTCGACTTCCTGTTGTTCTTTTGCATTAATCTCTTCTTACTATTTAACTGTATGTGCTTAATTGGAGTTATTCTTTTAGATTAGAGTTCTTGGCTCAAAGCACATGCATTGCTGTTCGTTCGAGCAATGTAACCATCATTAGTATTACGCAACCATTATATACTTACAACTATTGCGATACTAAAATATCTCTAAAGAAATCTCCCAACTTGGGAAGGCAATTGGGTGCCAAACAGGCAAAACAAAGACTGAAGGAATATGGATAGGAAGATGGAAGCAACAGACTGATAAACCCTTAAATTCAAAATGGTTAAATCAACAAATTAAAATATTAGGAAACTAATACAAGTCAAGAAAACTGTAGAACAATTGCAGAAAATCAAGAAAATATTAACTTAATATTAATATTAAGATAGGTTTATCCAGATATGGTAGTGTTAATGTTGTCAAAGTAAATTTTTTCCATTTGTGGAGATACTGAAATACTGACAATGCCAAATGATATCATGGATAATACTAGAAAGACGTAATAAATTTTGTTTAGGATGGCTATCAACAAGTAAATAAATCTGTACTGGAATCAGAAAAAACTTCAGGTGGTTTGCAACCAGTCAAAATTACAATAAAATATAATTAAAGCCGAAAATATTAAACCTTATTACAAGGACCCAAACTCGACAAGGTAACAAGCATCTGATGCTTTAATAGGCACGTACTATGGATTTAGTGGCGTGGGTATCTTAAAAACAAACCCTAATCTATTCGCCAAAATGATTAAAGACCCTTTCTACTCGTTCAGCTTTACGACATGGAGTGTTTGCCCTTTTACTAGTGATTCCAATCTGTCCCCTAATAATAAAGTACATTACAACCTTGCAATTGCAAGACAGCTCTGTGACAAGTGCCAGGTCATCTGTGAAGTCAAAATCTGTAAGGAGCTGTGCCAGATGTCTCCGTACCCCGGCTTTTACCTCAAATAACTTTGTCTCTCCATCTGGTGTGATAACAGTAGCCTCAGTGTGAATATATAGTGACTTTATTACCTCAGCAATAGGCCCAGGTATTTCAACAACAAAACATAGAGTTAATTCCTTGTCATGCTTCCGCATCTCTTCGACGATGCACGTCCTCTTCTAAATCTGTTTTTAGATCTTAGAGGCTATTGGAGACAGCGATATACCGTGATAGTTTTCTAGGAGGGTCATGTCTCCTTTTCTGGGAAAGGGTGTAATACCAGCCTTCCGAGATACTGATGGGGAGTTACAGTGGAGAAATGTGCGATTACAGATGCACAGCAATAAGTCGTGGAAGATTGGATTTTTCCAGATGAACGTGGTCGAGATCCAGTGACTTTTGGACTTTTAGGGAACTGGTCACTGCTTGGAGCCCTTGTATGGAGAAGGGCTCTGTGTTAATGTTAAGAGTGTCAGCGATTTGGATCTTAGGTAGCTTCTGGTCTCTTGAGGTTGTTGGAGTACCACCTAGGGGACTTTTGAAGTGATCGAGCCATTTCTTTTTAATTTCTGATGCCGAGCCTCTTTTTACTTGAATCAATGGTATGTCTTTTCAGCCAGTAAGGTCATTTAATTTATCCCATGCTGCAGCATGCTGATAAGTTGCATTTTTTTTGTATCAATTTTGCCTTGGATGTAATCTGATTCAGCATTGGTAAAGGTTTCTTCAAGATGCCTCTGAGCTTCATTGATCTTTATTGAAGTGAGGTCAAAGTAGGATTATCATGATATTGATTTCTGGCATTGATGACTGCCTTTCACGCCTCCTTGACCAACGAATGGGCTCTCAGGGGTGGGGATCTCTGCTTTTTTCTTTTGAGCAAATTCGAGACAGCTACCTCCTCTGTGGCATTGGTGATGTTATTGTAGATAGTCTTGATATCATAGAGCGGTTTTGAGAGCTTGTCGTAACAGTTTCTAACATTAATGGCAAATTGTTAGCGGATGGTTGGTTCTGAGGAAATCAATTTGCAGTCGATGGTTTTCATTGGGTTGATGTCTGTTTTTTGATGATCTAAGACTTAAGCAAGTAGTACTGGATACAAAACAATGATTGGAGCCAACGCTGCTAAATGATGAGTAGGACTGGCAGCTTTTGATGCTGATTTCTCTACTTTTTTTCTGATGAGAAAAGAGTCTATTTGTGAGCGACTTCCGAACGCATGTTGCAGTGTCCACAGTGTGGTTGCTGATTTCAAGAAGGCGGTATTTGCAAAAATCAGCTGGAACTCTTCTGCATAATCAAACAGCATTTCCCCGTTTTGATTGGTTGTGTGAGTAAACGCAGAGTCACTTGGGCCTAACTGGACATTGAAGTTCCCTGCAACAGTGTGACCATTGTGTGCTAGAACCGAATCTGTCGCGTCTTTCAACTCATGGTGGAACTGAGTGACATCTGCATCAAAAAACGCATTTGTTAGAATGTAGCAGGCAATTGTGGTAGATTTAGGGCTTCCACTAAAGACTGCGATTGTTATGCTTGGAGGTATATAGGTTGTTCCATGTTCGTGGTGACAGTAGCAAGCCCAAGTCCCCAATTGTGGAGCCCTGGCTGTTCTTCCATGCAGAGGTTGTTATTGGTTGATATCCACTGAATGTTTTGTATTGGATTTCTGCGTCTGGATGGCAGATACTATGCTCTTGAATAATCATGAAATCAACCTGCTGCTTCTTAGCACAATGGATTAGTTCTTTGTATTTACTGGCTTTAGAAAGTGTCAAACGTTTAGTATACTGCAGATCGTTGGAGTAGTGTTTCAGTAGACGTTTTAGTCCCATTTCTCCTCCTTCGCGAGAGCTCCACCCAAATGGGTTTAGGGGGTCCTGGTCATTCGTTACACGTGGAAACTGTTTCAAAGTGGGACCGGAGACAACAGAGACTGAGACCCTGGTGAATTTTATCAAGTGGTTAGAAGATGCATATAAATGGCCCCATTTGAAACCCATTAACATTCCAGACACATGTTTGGGACCTATCATTGATTTACTGAATGGCATTGATTGCCTTACTGCACTGGTCTTATAAAGAAGTCACAGGACAAGAAATAGAGCCCACTGCCAGGCCAATGCCATTAAGATGGATATGTGTAGGATGTACAAAAGGCAGGACTGTCTCCGATGCTTATACCAATTTCAGCAAGACAACTCTGTTCACAGCAAGCAGAAATGAAATCAACTCAACAATGAAGACGTTTTGAGATATACATTTAGCTGTAATGTTCTCTCGCTTCACATTGGTGGATACTGACGAGAAAGCCAAATCGGATTCGTTGATGGCTGATACGAAGTGGAAGAAAGACCACCATACAATGTTAGAGAATCACAAAATGGTCCTGTAAAGACTAAAGCACTGACAACTGCTTGCTAAAGAACCCGAAATCTGAAAAAGACATATGATGCCATTGATCAATACATGGACAAAGGATGCGCAAGAAAAGTTCCAGTCACTAAGCAGAAGCCTGATAGCAACCACCAAGGTCTGAATTACGTTTGATGCTTCAGCAAAGTGCGAGGGGACATCCTTGTATACAATGATACACTCGGGCGCAAAATTGAAATGTGGATCGTTTGATGTCTTGCTGCTCTTTAGATGCCATCCCATCGTTAGATTCTACGATATTGCTGAGATGTATTGGCAAATTCAGATGCGAGTATGAATTCAACCAATTGGGGTTCGGTACAACTAGCTCGATGTTTCAAGCGCAGCTTGTGATTCAAAAACGTGCACAGCTATACACATCAGAATATCCGATGGCTTTGCAAACTGCACTCATGTATACTTACATGTATGGCAGATTAGATTCAGCACAAAATGATGAACAGGGACTTCAAATTTATAGTCAGCTTTGGAAAAATGCCGGTATGCATGGACATAAGTGGCTCTCTTATTCTCCAAAAGTTCTCTCTGCAATACCATTAGAGGACAGAACATTTAAAATTGACTTGGACAGTGGAGAGCTTCCAGTTCTTAAGACGCTTAGCATTGTTTGGTGAGCAAATGAAGACATTTTCAGTTTTCACTCAAACCTACCTGAAGATAAGCAAGCATTACAAAGGGATTGTGTCTATAATCTATTGCAACAATCAATTGTTTGATCCACTTGGTTTCTTGACACCATTAAGCAAAGTGTTGAGGCAGGAAATACGGCAAAAAGGCTTCGACTGGCATGATGAGCTATACATGTCTCTAACACATCCAATTCCCTTTTCATCTTGCCAGAAACATACCCAAGTCCACTCTGTGGCAAAGGAATCGCCGTCTTTAGACATTTTCATGGACTTGGATCCATTATCTCTTGACAAGTGTTTAGCAATATCCTTGAAATACAATTAAATTGAACATAAAAACATCACTAGATCTACAAACTGTTGACAAATGCACACACGTGACTTAGTCTAACGATTATTTATGAAAACATCATTACTGACAATTGCAATGCTTTACAACAACCATCTGGCGGCTTTCAAATAGCTCTGACGCATTGCTAACCAAATTAGGATCTCATCTATCTGACAGAAGTGAAATAAACAGACTTGTCTTATTTTAACATTAACAGACATTCCGTCAACATTGGCAGTGCAAAGGAAGCTCTCCTATAGCACAAGAATATAGCTACATTGCAACGTGAAATCTGATGAATTAGCAATTATTGTGCAATAAAAGTGACGAGTTTTGTTTAATATTGATATGTTTTTCTTTAATTTTAGGATACTTGACAGCTTTCAGACTAAAGTAAAGCATTACAGCAACCGATTGTTTTATATGATACAGGAACAGCAGCTTTCGGAAATGAAGGACTGACTCTTCATTTTGCCCTCCAATTCAGCTGCGGACCACGATCAAGATGGAACTACCACCTACCAGGTAGTGAAGAAATTAATACAATGTGATCCTGATTGGGCAAACTGAAGCTACTCACTATTGGTGAAATCTCCATGGTTGGTGCTGATGGTTGGTGACTCGAGTTTTGGTGGAGTTGCTATTCTTGCTCTTGGTGACATGTATCAACTGGAGCTCATCGGACAAAATCATGTATTTGGTTTAACATCAGATAACTATGTCAGACGTGACTATGTGCCAAGAACATTTCCAGTTGGTAGAATTTACTGAGAGCTTGTGTCAGAAAGAGAGTGAGGTCAGCAAATTGCACTCCATATGATAGAAGTCTGTTGAAAGCCAGGGTGGTACCAAAAATGGACCCTGCATAGCAAGCAGCTCTTCACGTGTTTTAAGACTAACAAGGATTTGGATGGACTTAACAAGGAATTTCGGAAAACTGGCATCTCCAGTCTTCATTATTCCAGCTAGTGACAAGAAAAAGGATGAACAGACTGGCTACATTTATGCTGTGATATTAAGCAAGCCATGTGATAGTGGAGTCTACGAGATCTTGCGTCCCTAGGTGTGGAAGCTAAGGATATAGTTACTCTAAACATTGACGTGTCAGATAACGGCATTTGTGGGGCTGTGGTTGGTATTGACATCATAAGGCAAAACCTTGGACACAATTGTAATATCAATAGAAAGAAGAGGTCACTTCAAGTCAGGCTTATGTTGTTCTCAGTCGGGTGAAAAACCTTCAAGGCTTGTATGTTCTTGGATTTGATAAGAGTGCAATACCAGTAAACCCAGCAGTAGTGAAGGAGACAGAACGACTTTGAAATCTACTATCACTGTCTCCTTTCCTGTTGAGCATGACGTCCAGAAACATCCCAAAGGCCTTACAAAGAGCAGCTAGATAAAAAGAAAGTTAATCCGCTTATCATGCACTCTGAAGTACTTTGTTATGTTGAAACCTTCCTGAAGGAGGGTGTAAATCTTTGGGACTCAGAGAATATCCTTGCGTATTCTGAATTTTTCAGACCTCCAGCGCAAGAAAGGGAGGAGATGTAATGACAGCAGTACTTTGAAAACATGCACCAAAAACTGCCAACACAAGGACTTAAATATACAACAGTATTCTTAAGGAAAGGTGACCGTAATATCAACGTCATCGCCATCTACAAGCCACCAACAGCAGCAAATATGCCATTTGTAGAAAAACGTCAACACTTCTACGAAATGCAAGAACTGTAATTCTAGGATACTTCAACACAGACCTCCTGGAGTCCCCGAATCACACAATCACGAAAACGATGGAAGTTAAGCGGATGTCATCAGTAAGTCGCAACACCAATAACAGACTACGCCTGCCCACATTTATGTCAACAGAAGCTTTGTATCTAAGTCACAGACATTGTTTCTGTGTCATTGCAGCTCCATTAGTTATCACTATAGACTTACTTCAAATTTTGAAGTTTTGTTCTTTGTTATTGATATTTTGTATACCCTTCTTAAGTTTTAATAGCATTATCATTGCTACACATTGTTCATATTGTTGGAAATGGACAGACAATGTTGCACTTAATAAACTTGTTTATCAAAAGTGAAACAGATTATATTTGCTGCTTCACACAATCCACAATTTGTAAAATAGTATCCTCACAAAACACACATGACATAAACAGACTGTAATTAAAAGATATGGATCGCCGAAAAGCACAATACTTAAAATCGTTTTTCGTCTGACACTCTTCAGAGTATGAATCATCAGAAAGGAAAGGATATGTATACGGCAACCTTTTTTTGTACGAAACATGTATAGAAACTAGCCAATCATAGGCAAAAAAGGAAAATAACACAGAAATACTGAAGAGACAAAACGGAAGTCTTTATGTCTACAGAGTACTTGTTTTCTTGTTTTAATGTAGACAGACTCCAATACACATAGATGAAAGGACGATCTAGCTTTGCCAATTATCCTTATACATTTCGGAGCATTCTGAATTTTCTAGTAAATATTAGCCTATAGTAGAATTGCATACTTTGGAAGTCATTCTCGCTTTTCAAGCGGGAGATGGCTGTTCTGTAGGAGGAATTGATGCTTGACGTGCAATGGCTGGAACATGTTGTTTGATCCTGTCACCCAATCTTCGAGAAGTACGACCTAAATACCGAGCTTCACATCGGCACAGAAATAATGTTTTGTTTCTTTATTTTCTATTCGTTTTTTTCCTTTCTTGTTTTAATTTTCAATGCGATATTCAACTTTTGTACCACAAAAAGATTGTTCAAAAAATACAATATTATAGTAATTTTCATGAGGAGGCATCCAATAGCTTTTGAATATGCCTGTTTGAAGAGTTAGATGGTTTTATTTAAAAGAAGTCAGCCTGACATTCCCCCTATAAATGACGTCACAGTCCAAAAATCGGTCATCACGGAAACAGATCTGACATAATTAATCATATGAAGATAAGAATGATGATTTCAAAAATACGAGATATTTGAAAGTGAAAATAAGCCAGTTATGACCTAAAAATATAAAAAATGTTGCGAATTTGACATCATGGCCAGTCAGATGACATTACATTTTTTGAAAATCGGCCAATGATGACAGATAGGGATTTTGCGATTTGCGGGATTTTTTTGTATCTGGACAGTGATCCAGATAGATACCAAATGTTAAAG
Source organism: Chironex yamaguchii (assembly GCA_024741275.1). NCBI lineage: Eukaryota > Metazoa > Cnidaria > Cubozoa > Chirodropida > Chirodropidae > Chironex > Chironex yamaguchii. Next base: position 3,148 of record JANTCA010003192.1, on the reverse strand, counting down.
GGTTCTCACTAGAATCAAGCCTGATCATCTAATTCTTTTTCATGACGGTCCGTAGAGTAGCTTTTGCATAATCCTGCTGACAGACAAACAAACGCAGCCCAAAAAGCAATAACACCTTGGCAGAGGTAATTATTTCACCAGTGACCAAATTTGCAACCGAATTCGTTATTTCCTGACTTTTTCTCGCTATTAAGAACCTGAACTAGGCAACAAGATGACATTAATGTGAACCTGATCCTACAGAATGAAAAAATTAAATGATATCCTGAAACATGCTTGGATAAAAGAAGGGTCGTGAACAGAATTGTTCCGGTGTAGCATTTTTGTGTGTAAATACTTTGTAATGACGCATTTTCTTTACCCAAAAACATGAAGGCGCAAAACTCAAAATGTTGATATTTCACCTGCAGCAAGTGCCCAATTGAGATAAACTGGCACTCATGAAAATCAATTTCATTTTCTCCATCTACTTCAATATCTCCTGTATCATCATTTCCAGTGACTCAAGGTTCTTCAATGTCACCATTATCAGTACCTCGGAAACCTATTTCATCACCACCCGTGACTAAAAAACATTCGATTGATACAATACTTCAAAACAATACACTCCCGAACAATAATCACCTTGAACATTTCTGCAACAAATGCAGCAAATGGATGATAGGATGCTTAAATGTTTATAAAAATGAGAAAGCTGTAAACAATAAGGCAACTGTAATATATATGAGTCGCATTCCTGTCTGAAAAAATATAGCCGAAGAGGTCTCAAACCACCACACCAGATGTATCAATTAGGTGAAAAGTTTCCGCTAGAAACTATTAGTTATCACAAAATATTGTCAATGCATAGTTGTATCCTATTAGTGTAGTAGATTTAAAATATCATATGTAATAGTAGCTCATTTGTGACTATTAGAAATATACATTTTTAGAATGTTTTAATTGGAATACTACCTTGATTTTCCATTTTTAAGAATTTAATGTTCACAAGTGAGTGTTTGATTGTCACAATCAAGTCAAGACCGTGAGTTGTTTGTCATGGCAAGAAACTTACTTCCAAACATTTAGCATTTGATAGTTCTGCTTTAGTTGTTGGAGACAGAGGCCATCAAAAGGGGGCAGAGAGTCATGGGGCTATCTTGATATCAATAGAGAAGCTAGAACTTTATTACGTTTTACATCATTGCCGCAGGGAACACTGCTTTACTTCCAATTTCCTCTCTCAAATTGCAACACATAGACCACATTACTGAATTCAAAATGCATCTTTAGTCCATCGCCATTATTCCCATTTTCCGATTTAGCGACAAATCTTTTGAATACCATATCTGTTTTCAAACTTAAAAACGTTAAAAAAACAGAAAAAAGGAAATTTCATTTTGAGCGCAGCTATGTCAATGACCGTAGTTGTGATATTGGGAACAGGATGCTGTTCATGTTTTTGTATTTCGCTTATGTGTGGTTTGTTTTGTTTGGCTTGTCACACTGTATCTCAAGACCTCTTTACAAGTCAAATATAGTGTACTTGCAAAAGACCTTAAAGATTACTAGATCAATCATATCACTTATAAGCTAGACCATAGTATTTTCATTCATATGCAATTTAACATAAGGGAAACAAATTTCAAGGTTCTGCATAAAGCAAAATTCCTTTTTTGTGAACATTATGCAAATTCTCATGTAATGTCTTTGTTGGGATCTCTGTGTCAGCTAGTTAAGTCATAATTGAGATCTCTGTGTAATTGTGTGTTGTGGGAACGATAGCAAAGATAGCAGTGGATCTCTGAATCTCGTATGTTTTATCTGTTTAAATCTTGGCAGCTCGGTACAGACTGAAAAATCTGACGACAAGGCTACAAAGTTAAAGGATTTCTACACAGTTGATGAATGATATAACAGTGATTAAGCCTTTTGATTGCACGGGAGAACAAGCAACAATTGGTGAATGATGGTGAAGCATTCGACTTTTTTCTACGGGTAAAGGGGCCACAGGACCACTAACCAAATATAATCTGTGCTGTTAGACGCTACCCAGAGAACCAGAGCTTGGCGTGGGCGAAACTGTGTACACAGTCAACAAAGTACACAGTACACAGATCAACTTGATCAATATTTCACATCACAAATCAATGTTCCTTACGAATGACATCTTTTTCAAAATATGGTAGAACAGCCCACTAAACCATCAATCAGTTTAGTCAAAAAGCTGATTATTGCTAAATTGGAGACAAAAAGACAAAAACATTTGAGATCAAGTAACAGAGAAATGTTTATCCAACCACTTGCTATTGAAGCTGCTTGAGAAAGGAGTAATTTTAACTTAATATTAACTGCAAGATACTGCAAGAGCTTTGGAAGCGAAGTGCAGCACAAGCCCATAACACTGCAAGTAGCACTTTTTCCCAAATCCAGCAGGGTTCGAATAATCGATTCGCATTTCGCAAAATGCAAAGCGAATTCTAGTTTTGGCGAAGATTCTTTATACAAAAAATGCGATGGAAAAAGCCCCAAAGCTTACAGAAAAAATCGACAAGAAAAAGAAAGAAAAAACAAAGTCACACGAATAGTAACATTTTAACGCTTTTCTATTCATGGTAAACCTAGGTGCTACGTGACCTATAGCAAAATGCTTTCTACGCGCTTTCTTTTATAAAAACGCTTAAATTACTGCTCAGGCTAGATGGTCTTATTTTCTGGCTTAGCTTCGTCCTTGCACGTTTTTACAAATGTCCTAATAAGAAATTCCAATAAAATTCCTTGTAACCGTTAGTTGGTCAGTTATGAAAAAACCCATCTTTTGAAACAAGTCATCATTTTTAACATTTCTGTCATTTTCCCCTTTCTTTTCGAATGGAACTGAGCCTGGGTACGTTCTTAAGATGGTCTTCAATTTTGGCCAACTTTCAGCGAGTTCATATAAACGAGGTTCCAATAAAAGGGTAAAAGTGTATTTATTTTAGAATGATGCTTTGAATAGTTATTTTATAACTGCTGAAGAATCTTTAATCTCGAAAAGAAAAGGATTTTAAAATTCGAAAAGAAAAATAGAATGTCTGACATCAGTAAACTAAACAATATTTGAACAATCTTTTTGTGGTACAAAACTTGAAAATCGCCTTGAAAATTTGCGACATTGCGCTAAAATCAT
>JANTCA010003191.1:0-10916 GCA_024741275.1 Chironex yamaguchii | reverse complement strand
TGTTTCCTTTCTTATTTATGATTGGCTAGTTTTGCTACATGTTTTGTATAAATAGGTTGCCATATACATATACTTTCGCAAATTTTCAAGGCGATTTTCAAGTTTTGTACCACAAAAAGATTATTCAAATATTCTTGTTATGTTCAATTATGAAACTGTTGGCCAACGGTTGTTTCCTTTTTTAGCCCATAACGCAATACGTACCAGCAACTTGTCGCTTCTCTAGTTAGCAGTCGTGGCAGGGAGTTACGCCGAGATTTCTATGTAGATTAGATGTAAATTGTCATTCGAGTCAAATTAAATATGCACTTTCTGTTTTCCTAATGGATTCACACATGCTATGCATATAAATTTAACGTATTATTAAGTTTTGACTCGTAGTCAAGGCAACCTAAATGGCTTTTTGCAGCTGCTTTGCAGCAGAAGTGCTCGCCAAATAACATTAAATAATGTGATTATTCAGTTGAAAAAGAAAAGCAAATATTGTCTAAACGTATAGAGTATTTGAATATTCTTCTATTTCTAGGTGTAGACAATCAGTATTGAAATAATACTCGAGTGTAAATTCCTCTATCTGTTACTAAGTACATTAGCTCAAACGATTTGACACAAACCAGAGCGTTGAGCTTGAAAATTTACCCGCTTTTACACTTATGACTTAAGAGAACATACTTTGTCTCGGCATTCACTGCTTAGACGTATCGCAAGTGTTGCGAGAGTATGAAGTCGTTATGTTGTTATAGCCAACAATGTTATGTGCGATTTATTAAAGACATAGAGTTCTGCAATAAAATAAGCATGCGTATGGAAACCTGATATATCAACAGATATAAAAGGGAAATTTTCCAAGACACTGATTCGTTTGTCTCATATGATCTCAGTTTAACATGGATTCTGACTATTGATAGTGACAGTTATTCTATCGAATTTCTTCCCGATGTCGACATATACAATTATATTAAGAGAAAAGCTAACTTATAATCTCATCCATTTTGTATATCGACTGTCACTAGTATTTGAAGCACACCTATGAGAAAATATAAAATTGTCATCCCGAATTTCGATCACGTCATCTTCCAGCATTTTGGGGAACAATTCTTACTCTACCAGTACATTTTCACACATTTTCTCTTCGACTCCAAAGGAATTGTGAGAACCATCTTTTGCCAAAAGTGGGAGTCAATTTTTTCCAAATACCCCCGTGGCTATGCCATTTTCAAAGTAAATCTATTTCATTTTTGTCAAATCTACGTCTTTGAGTAAAGAAATTTACAATTTATATTGTTACCAAACATTAGTCTAATGGTTAGACCTAAGTAAAAACCATGAGCATCAACAATTACGTAAAGAGTAAAAAAAGTGGCCTAAAACAAATTGCGTAATAGAAAATCCAAAACATTCATAATAAAAGTTAAATAGACAAGTGACGTAATCAAATATAGTGTAAAGTTTAAATTCCACAAATGGTACATTAAACATCAAGTAATTTATATTAATATTCTCCTACTTAATGTTACATGTAAAGGGCGCCCATTTGACTGCGTAATTTTGAAACCGAATTCAAAGCAATGATTTTACTCGAGGTCAGCATGCATATCCCTTATGTTACAATACTGTGATCGAAATTTTCTTTTCTCAAATTGTTCTCAATTGAACTGGTATCGTACATCAATGTCTTTTGACTTGGAATGGTGCAAGGGACCTCTTACAATTTGCATTGCTGCTTGTGAGTAACCTTTATGACCTTTTTATATTACTATTGTTAACAAATGGTATAATTTGGGTCATTATGCTACGATTTGGGGGTTACCATAAAAATACACTACCATTTCAGGGTCACTTTTAAATTTTGGCTTTGGTACTCTTTGACCCTGACTGGACCACCTGTCAGATCCTCGCATACTGAAACAGAAACGCAATTAGATTAACAGCAAGACGGTGTTTTCCGACAAAGTTTCATGGTGTTATTAAGTAGTCAGGCTCTTCAAGGACATGAACAAATTCCCGAAAGTATGCGAAAATTGGCCGACACAAATTAAGCGTAGGAGTGTCATATCCCCACACTTCCAGTTAGAACGGGTCAGATCAAATAGGAGTAGAAAAAGGATGTACGTCAATAGAGGTTGGCAGCTGTTTTGTCCGTGGGTCGAAAAACACCACTGTATATCGAAGTACTGTCTTAAAATTGCAAGGTGCGATGACCCAGCTTGCTGTGAAAGTTGTGATTCATTATTCAAAGAGTTCTGAAAGACGGATACCTGCAGGTCCTCTTCTCATTGAAGAAAGTAACTGAAGTGAGGTTTGGCTGGCAAAGATGGCAGAAACATCAATCCAAATAAAGTAAACCTACACAGATTTGGCCCAAACTATGGAATTTTTACATTTAAAGTCTAATGGTTATGAGCAAGTTGATTTGCTTTATTCTTTTCATTGCTCATCTATTGACAAAAAGTGTAGAGAAAGGTGGCAACAGCTACGTGGAATGCAAAAACATTTTGCAACAAAGCAACATCAAAAATCGAGGTGGGAGCAAGTAATTGCAATTGAATGATGTTGTGGGCAAACCAGTCATCTGTCATTAAGTTCCAGGAGAAAACACCGATACGGTACTTGTTGTAAGCAACAAAAGTTTCCATTACAGCTATGCAAAAAGAGGATTTTGTCAAAGATCATGTTAACTGACTATGAAGCAATAATGTTACTGTCTGCTACTTCTAAACTTGAAAGGATATAATGAATTTTGTTCCTTACTATACTCCAGAAGTTACTTTATAAACACCAATCAGACGTCTAAGGGAAGGGGTGTTGTCGAAGCAGAAAATACTGGACTGAGGCGAAGTGGTTCTAAAAATTCTATCTTTTGCCAGACCACCTTGTGTATGGTCCCCTTAGTTACATTTTAGAGTCGTAGTTGGTCAGCTTCTCAAACATAAGTGCCTTTGATAATGACAACTATCACTCTTGTAACCTCCTAACTTTACGTGCTGACTTTTTGCGCCGTTGCTACCTAGACAATTCCATATAAAAAGTGCGTGCTAATTTGATAAGGACTAAAGTTTTAGGTACAGCTTTCTAATTTCACCTTGTTTATCTTTTGGCTAAGAGAGTACGTACTATCACTGGATTGGACAAAACAAAATTTAAGATGTGTTTAATGGGAGACGTAGATCTCACTTGTCGCTGTGTCAGAAAAATCTACGGCAGTTTGCACTGTCAGCTCAGTCTATACTTCCAACATACATGCCGACGTTTTAAAATCAGACCCAGGAAGTTGTCTGGTGTTGTCAATGACGAAAATTATGGACATTCTAAAAACATAATATGAGGATTTTATGAACTATATAACTGCAGAACTCTGAATGCACGACAGAGGGATGATGTCATTAATTTTTAATAATAATCAACACTAAAGGTAAAGTCTTAAGTAGAAGCTCTCGGAGGACTCAAATCTCCTCCAAGCTCATGGGGTAAGGTTGGATTTCCACTTTTTGAATATTCCAATGAGCTTAACTAAGACGTGTCATGGTAACTTGATTTTAGTTACCGTCGTTACCAAAAAATTTCAAAAAAATTATCCAGAATCTAAGATCTAAGATCAGGATCATCACGAAATAGAATCGGCTTAAGCTAGCAAGAATGCTAACATCTTTTCTGCGTTTTAGAACCATACATTCAAAACATTTAGCTATTTTGCTAACGAATTGATAAATTCACCGACAAACAGACGGACACTTGCAAAAACATAACCTCCTTGTTGGAGGTGAATATACTAAACATGTGTCATTTAATACTCAATCATTTAATGCTAGATCTCGGTGCAATAGCTTGTGAAATTGATGTGCAACTATCAAAAATATGTGAAATATCTCAGTGTACAAAGCAGTTCATCTCAGATCTCAAATTTTCGATTGGAAATTATGAACGACTGCCCGACGACCCTTTGCTCGCCAGGTTTTTGTTTAACAGCACAATCATATTTTTCAAATGTAAGTAGAAATCATAGTTTTCTTAGGTGGAGACTTAATTTTTGCCTTGAAATGTTTATTCAAAAGACTATTTATCGTCTTTAACTGTTAAATTCTGGCCATGATGGTATTAGATAAATAGCTTGTCATTCTAAGGTAGCAGTAATGTTTGTCCGCTGTGATTACACTGGCCTGCGAAGTTTCAAAGGTAAAACATCTGATAACTGAATCTAGGGTAATTTGCTATGCAGAATCCAAAAAGCACACTCATTTTGTTCAATCAGGTCACGTTTTTGAGATACGAGGCGGTAACAATAATTAAAAGCGTCATTTAGTGCTATTAATTCCCTTTAATTTTTGAAAAAAATTCTTTACAAGTTCTTGAAATCATTTTTTCTTGCAAAGTTCAGGAAATAAAGAAGATATATTACATAAAATCTAACTATGGATGAAGGGCCTTTTCAGTGACTTTCTCCTGTGTTGGGCAGTCACCACATCTCGTTTCAAACACCATCAGTAGTCCACAGGAAATTTCACATCCCATCGGCCTTGGTAGCATTCTTCCATGACACAAATATCCTGGTGGGAATGTTGTCCCTGTTCCTCACTGAAGTCACCACAGTTCTGAGGGAAATAGTGGGGGTGTGCAAGGTGTGTATGTCAGTGGCTTTGTCAGTGTCTCGCTAACATAGTCACTTGGGATAGGTTAGAGGGTAACCTTGGCCTATAAGGTGAAGATCAGTAGCTTTCCCAGTCATACACACAACAGTCAACCATCTAACAATATCAACGGTTAACACTATCACGGCTCTTACGTGGGTGGGTCAACAGCTACCCAAAGAGGTGTTACCTGCAGGCCCACCTATGTGTGGATACGCCCTAGGGTAGCACCATCTGTTGCCCAGCTATGGGATAGATAGTGAAAATGTCGGCAGCAAAGCATCGGATAGTGACAACAGCAGAAGAACCTCTTTCTTGGTCAATGGTGTGGTCACAGGATGGCTTGCGGAAGAACTTTCTAGGTCAACGGATGGCATCAAACAGACAAGTTAGTAGTCACTTCGGGGCAGCTCTCATAACTGCCAGGCCTGTTTCATACCTTATGTACCGCCTGATCCAGTTGTGTGAGCCCAGAGAGGAATATTGGTGGGGGCACGACCCCATCCCTTAAAAACTGTGCATGACGTTGTGTCTGAGTGTTGAAGAAGAGTCCTATGGCGACAGAAGAAGTGTAACAGTGACAGGCTTAAGGGAGCTGGAAGTTGCTAGCATAGATTCTGCACATAGGCGGTTTGCATTTGATGGTCACAGTCAGCCGAGTAGGCAACAGCTGGCTGGGGCAGCTGTGTGAGCACCAGGGCAGCCCTGTTTAGGGAGTGCACTGCCCGCCCCAATCTGGGGAGGTCCTGATAAAAGGTGGGGTAAACAAAGCTTGCCTATTTTTAGATACCTGCTTAGCTTATCGCAGCCAACAGGCCTTCATTCCTGCAATAGTAGAAGTACGAGTCGTCAAAACTTACATTAGCTGCCTGGAACGTGAGAACAATGCTAGACAGTGACACACGACCCGAGAGGAGAACAGCTCTAATAGCTAAGGAGCTTGCAAGATATTCAGTTGATATTGCAGCACTGCTAGAAGGGTAAGGTCAAATCCAAAAGATCACACACACCTTATTCTGGATAGCTAAAACAAATGAAAGACCAGAAGCTGGTGTAGCGTTTGCTGTGTCTAACAACTTGGCTAGAAAACTACCCAATCTCCCTAATGGAATCTCTGAGAGGATGATGAGTGTCAGATTACCACTTGCAAAAGACAGCTACCTAACCATGATTAATGTGTATGAACCAACTATGTCTTATACTGATGAGGAAAAGGTACAGCTTCTATCAGGCACTGGGTACAGTAACAGATGCTGTTCCTGCAACTGACAAGCTGCTCATCCTTGGAGACTTCATTGCACGAGTGAGAAAAGATTACAGAATGTTTTGTGATTTCTTAGGAAAGTTTTGTAAAGGAAACAAGAACTCCTACTTTTACTAACTAGACAAGAACTGTTTTACCTGGATGCATCCAAGATCCAAGCATTTCCATTTACTTGACTATGACTCAAATAGCTGATCTGCTCGAGGTCCTGTCAACAAAGGAAATGCCTGGTTCTGAATGCTCAACTGACCATTAGTTGGTGAGAACCCAGCCAAGCCTGAGAACCTCCCTATCAAGACATATAACACCTAGCACAACTACCAACAAACTTGATGTTACAAGACTGGCCTCTGGTGACCACCAAAAGAGCTTTGTGAGAGCACTGGAAATGGCCCTGCGTGAATACTCAGAGTCAAATGGAACTGAAGACATCTGGAACAATATTAAAACTGCCACGAGACAGCCAGCAATATTCTTGGACAGCTGAAGCGCAAGACTCATGAATGGTTCATGGAGCATGAAGAAGAAATCTAGAAACGTCTGACAGATAAGCAGAAAGCTCACCAGCAACACCTAGCTGCAAACTCCGGAAGTAGCAGATCAGCTTTCCTAGCAGCCAAAGCTAATGTGCAAAAGCAGATCAGACAGATGAAAGACAGCTGGTGGAATGCAAAAGCTGACGAACTACAAAGACTCTCAGACATGAATGATTCTCAGGGCTTGTTCTAGGCACTGAGAGCAATCTATGGTCCTCGTACTAATGCAATCTCTCCTGTCAGATCTGCAGATGGGCATACCTTGCTGACTGACATGAAGGACATTACTGGACGTTGGAAGGAACACTTAAGCAATGTTCTCAATCAAGATGGAAATGCAGATGCTGATGCGACCTCGCAGCTGCTTGTGTGGATGCCTAGGGAAGAGCTGTGTTAACCAATTACAGAGGAGCTGGAGGAAGCCTTAAACGAAACAAGGAAAGGCAAGGCATCAGGTCAAGATGGAGGTCCTGAAGTATGGAGGACAGGCTCTCAAGAATGAACTACTTAGACTGTGCAATGCTTGCTGGGAAAAACAGTCACTCCCGCAGGACTTCAAAGACGCTCTTTTTGTAACCATCTATAAGAAGAAAGGCAACAGGTGTGAGTGCGGCAATCACCGTGGCATTTTGCTTCTATCTATAACTGGAAAAGTGCTTGCGAAGATTATATTAAATAGACTGAAAACCATTTCCGAGACGATTCTTCCTGAAAGTCAGTGCGGTTTCAGGGCAAGAAAGTCAACAGCTGATATGATATTCGCTCTAAGACAGCTACAAGAGGAAGCAGTAAAACAGCAGGAACAGCTATTTTTCTAAGGCTTTCGATACTGTGGACAGGGCAACGCTGTGGAAGGTGCTAAATATCTGTGGCTGTCCAGACTCGTTCGTGAATATGGTCAAATAATTTCATGAAGGTATGACAGGAAGAGTGTCTATTGGAGGTCATGTAAGTGCATCATTTCATATCAATCATAGAGTCAAGCAAGGATGCGTTCTGGCACCTACCCTGTTTACACTATACCTTGCTGCAGTGCTAGAGACAATGTCCATCAACCTTTCAAAAGGCATACTTCTATGCACTCGGACGGATGGAAAGCTGTTCAACCTTGCACCTCTGAAGATCTCAAGCAAAACAAGATCCGTGTGTGTTCGAGAACTATGATATGCTGATGATTCAGCTTTGGTGGTAACAAACTTTGACGATATTCAGGAAATTTTTAACTGCTTCCATGAAATGGCAACACTGTTTGGCCTGAAAATGAACACTACAAAACGGAGCTACTATACCAGCCAGTTCCAAACAACCAAAATCCTACCCAACCAGAAGTGAAAATTCGTGGAGAGACACTAAATAGAAATACAGACTGTTTTGTATATCTTGGAAGTGCTGTCACAAACAACAACTCCAGTGATTTAGAAGTTGAGAGACGAATCCAGGCTGCAACAAAGGCAATTGGTGCATTACAGAAGCGATTATGGTCTCGGCATGATGTGAAGTTACAAACAAAAATCAACGTGTACAATACCGCGGTGCTCCCATCATGGCTTGATTCAACTGACACGATGACACTATATTGTAAGCACATGATGAAACTCGCTAGAATCCAGCTGCGGCATCTTCGGGCAATTATGCATGAAGTGGCAGCACAAGATCTCTGATGTAGAAGTACTTGAGTGCGCTGGACCTGTCAGTGCTGAAGCTCACATCACATCAGCACATTTCAGATGGGCAGGGCATGTGAGAAGAATGTCAGAGGAAAGACTACCAAAAGTAGTTTTCTACGGAGAGTTGGCTTCTGGAAAACGCAGGAAAGGCAGACCAAAGCTTAGATTCAAGGGCGTTCTGAAGCATCACATGAAAAACACATGGGAGGCGCAAGCATTAAACAGACCAAGGTGGCGCACTTTTGTCAGAAACTCAATAACAGAAGTGGAAGACAATTGACAAAAGTGCTAAATCGCTGTGCACGCAAGGAGACATTTACAGCCGATACCGTCCGAGGCATCATTCCTGTGTGAGGGATGCGATCGTGTCTGTCACTCCAAGGCAGGACTGATGGCACACCAGAGACGATGTACACCCTAATAACACTCAGACTGGTCAACATCGAAAACGTTGGACTGTCGATGATGAGTCTAAGTGGGACCGTAGAAAGTGCATTTTGACTGACATGCGAGCCCCTAATTTTTCCTAACTGTTCAGGAGCTCATCGACTTCTTTCTCGTATTCTGCACTTCGGTTATTTCCTAGAAAATTTCTTATCACTGACTTAAATGAGCACCAAACGAACAGCTCAGCTGCATTTAGTGCATCATCAAACATTGAGTCCTTCATACGTTCCCTTATCTGAGGCCCATCAAAGATGCCAGACTGATTCGAGCAAACATCTGCTGAAGAAAAGTAAACCCCATGCCGTCCTTGGCCATTGCCTTCACAAAGTTCTTCATCAGTCCACGTTTGATATGTAAAGGTGGGAGTAAGACATTGTTTGGTTCAACAAGAGAACGAGTCTGAACATTGTGTGAGCCAGGTTCCAAACGTTGTCTTGGTGGCCATTCTTGTCTGACAAAATGTTGATCATCAGCCCGACTATCCCACAAACACAAACAACATGGATACTTTGTGTACCCGCCCTGTAGTCCCCAACCCAACCCAACTACATTATGATCTCCACAGATCAACCAACCATGGCCATTGTAGTTCAGAGCAGACAGTAGCATGAGTTGACATGAGTTTCTTTCATTTGCACCGAATTACCAATTGGAATTAAAGAGTATTTATTTCCATTGTGAACAAAGACTGCCTTTAGACTTCTGCTGGAAGAGTTGATGAACAGTCTCCATTCAGTAGCAACATAGTCCAGCTCCATTGATAAATGAAACCAGCAATGTTGTTGCAGTAAATTAATGACGAATCCTTCTGGGTTGTGAAGAACTGTCAAAATTCTCTTTCATGCTCTCCGTACCAAAAGAATGTTGTCCCAGGTGCTAGCAAATTTTTCTCATGAAGACGAGAACCCGGAAGCTGTGCTGATCCCTTTGATAGGTTTAGATCCCGTGTCAGGTCATTGGGATCTTCTTATGTTAGAGCCACTGACCAGTCAATCTCTTCTGGCATGTATTCTCCACCCTCTGCCCTTGTCTAGTGCGTTATCAGATTCCGATTCAGAGCTAGATTCCATTGCAACATCTGACTCGGGAACGGGTAGGACCATGAGGGACTGCTCGTATGGCAGACAGACATTAGGATACTGAATACAATGCTTGTTCTTGCCGTTGACTCCTTTAAGTTTAGTCTGCTAGAAATAGCAGTCTGACAAGGACTTTTTAACCTCTCTCCAAACTATTGGAACAACGAATGGCATAGTCTTCCTTTCTTTTATTTCTCCAATCACGCAAGTTCTCGACACATGTCTTGAGGATAAAATAGTAAGCAAAGTAAGCATGATATGCCTTCTTCACAAAATCAGTTATATTTGCTAGTCGATGAGGAAGAATCACATTACCACATATGTAGCAGAAACTATCAGGATGTGCATTTTCTGTCAATCTAAAATACGTGTCCAAAATAGAAACACAAGAAGCCCAGATTCTTATAAAAAGTACAAATTCTTGTAAAATCAGTCAAATAGATTGGAGATCACACTCTAGTAGCCATTTTCAGTTCCAGGGTTGTTTTCTAAAGTACAAGTCAATGCAGTTTCGGTCTAGGACAGGGAAACATCATTAGGTTTCAGTAGCAATTTTGGGGTGCTACAGTATCATTTTTATGGAAAACCCCCCTAAGAATAGGTTACCTGCAGCCCTATTTTCCCTATACTTAGTACTATACAAGGACCAAAAGTCGCACTTGTCATATCTCAAAAACTAGACCTGATCCAATGAAACGGATTTCTGGATTCAGCGCACCAAAAAAACCTACAAATCAGTTGAAAAACCTTCGACCTTCGGAAAAAAATAATTTTTAAACGCAGGCCAGTATTATCAAACGATCATCACAGGCCAATGATACCGTTTTTAGCAAAGTTTTGTACCACTGCCGAGGAAGACAAGTTATGTTTTTATACCGGTCAGTTTACTTGTTGGTTTGTTGAATAGCAAAATGACTTAAAAATGGTATACAAATTGGCTTAAGCTGATTCTTTTCGGGTAGTGATCCACAGTAAGTCCTGGATTCTGGATCATTTTAAAATTTTTGGTAACAATATTTTCATAACACTATAACTAGTTAGGTAATCCTCGTAGGGAAAACCCCGTTACCATAACATCTAGGACAGCCAATTTGAATATTTACCTAACTGGAAATCCCACGTGACCCTGGAAAGATTTATCCAAACACTTCCCTTTACATTAAGCAATAGTAATCTATTACTTCTGTAAATAATTCTAGACGATTTTGACATTTATATCACCCACGTACTACGTATTTTGATGCAATAGGAATTTTTACACAATGATTAGTACACCTATTTTATCCCTTAAGTGAAAT
>JANTCA010003190.1:0-10916 GCA_024741275.1 Chironex yamaguchii | reverse complement strand
CTGAATCCGGTGAACCATTGGAGTTTTATATGATAACCTATCCCTTGCTAAAAGCATACAAAACTATAGTAAATTTTTCAACTGTACCTCATTAACACCGTTACTAATAGCGATGAAGGTTGTGGTTTGGGTGTCATTATCCTTCACTTAAGATGTATATTTTGTGACTTTGACCTAGTTTTTCTATAATTTACTTCTTGCCAACAGGGGCTATAGCTGAAAACTGAGAATTTTTACAAGCTTGCAACTTTGCCATGTCTGTTATCGTAGCACTACATTAGCCATGGAGACTTTTAAATATTTTAGGCATAACTTAATACATTCCTAACTAAAAATACTGAAATATGCCATGGCGATGTTGCAATGTCTTCCTGTCTGCAAAATAGGGCAATATAGAATCTCAATGAAGTAATGTACAAAATTGCCACTAGTTTTTTCTAATTTTTTAAATTGATGCTTATTGGTTTCATCTGTTAATTTCCGTTAAGGGTAAATCGATTCGCAAGACGTAGCAATGCATGTGGTTAATATTCCAAATCAGTACTTGACTTACAATACTAAGCTTCCCGTTTTCACATCGATGGAAAATCTGTAACAGTTGGCTGTTAACGATAAACCTACACTATTTATATGACACAACATATTCTTATTGAGGACTATTTGATCGAAAAATTAATTGAGTACACAACTGAGATCGTCCTTGAAAAATTTCATCGCTCCTGTTTTCTATATCCTATTCGACCATTGTTAATGTCAAAAAGACTATCATCCTTTTATTTACGCTAATTCAAATACATAATAATGGCCGGCCACTCGTAATCGAGGATACCCGTCTATTCACGTGGCTAGCAACCGTGACTCATAGACGCCTGCACAGGCACATTTACAGTCACTCATCTGAGCATTGTCCGTAGAGCCAACCTACGGTTAATACTGCACATTAGCGCGTGCAGAACTAATTTGCAGTTTTTGAACATGAGTGGCTAAACCAGTGTGAACAATTGGTTGAACAAGACTGGACACCCATGAACTCAACCACGATGTTTTGTGGTATCGTGCTAGCTCAGCCATCCGACGGCTTCTAACGTCGTACCTAATTTCCCTCACATGGCTTGGGTTGACCCGTAGCAAATGGTTTTCAGGCATTGCCAATGGTGCCGCGAGGCGGATTCGATCCCAAAACCTCGTGATCAGAGCGCAAGCACTCTAACCACTCGGCCACTGGCCCACTTCAATACGTAGTTAGCGCCGATTTACAAATGGAAGAGATGGATTCACTTGATGTGGAAGACTATCATCTACAAAGCTGTAGGACTCACGCCAGTAATAAAAAAGATCAATATCATCTATACTCAACTTAAAAGAAAAACCTTGCTTATAGTTTCATAAAAATTGATATCAAAGTTAACAAGGTGACTTCAGTTACTTTCAAAAATATTTCGAATACCCGATAACTAAGAACGAACTCGCGTTTACAGCGATTTCAGAGTAGACGGCAGACTTATCTGAGTAGGCGGTCAGGCCGTGGTCATGAGCATATGTGCACTGTAGGTGCGTAGCATCAGCTGTGTGTTTGGGGGGCGCTGTAAGCTCCCAGTGGTCCAAGGCAAAGCCCTATTGGGGATGTAAGGGGCGAAGCCCCCTGAAGTCCCACGATTTTTGTATTTTATCTGTCTGAAAATAAGCCTTTTCCTTGAGTTATTGGTAATCTTTTTATGACTTAAAATTTGCTTGCTTGCTTAGCTGTTCTGAGTCGTGTTCAACACAAGTAAATTCCGCAAGTAGTCTTCATGCAGCGGGTCATTCAAAACTTGAAAAACAAGGGTTATTAATTTTAGGAGAGAATAGGTTTTATCAAGTTTGTGCCACGTATAACACTCAATGAAACGAGCAAGTTCGTTGCCATGGGGCAATGAAAGCTAACTCTGGGCAATGAAAGCGAACGCTGCGCAATCCTTTGCAGACTCTCCTTCTCCTCACGGATCAAGTGGCATGCTTGTAGGGAGAGATTTGAATGATGACAATCAACGTGCTGCGATCTGGCATTCTGCAGCATCAGAGTGTGAAAATTTGTTATTGACGATTTGAGGATGTGTTTCGTCCGTTCGATCGCTGTGAGTGTGGTTATACGACGTTGGGGACGGCAATTTTTGTATTATGTAGACTTTGAGTACCGAGAACGATTTTTTTCAGGTGAGATTGTTTTTAACTGAGCAGAGCTCGTTTGTTAAGCCTTATTCTAGGACAAAAATCTTGAATTTTTGCATACCTGCAAGGACAAAATTAGCCGTCCAAAAGTCACTTTTCATACAAAGTAGCCGGCGCTGTGGCTGGCTGCCTGCCACTTTTGAAATCGCTGCGTTTGACCATTTGCGGTTTAAGTACGTATAAAGATCAATTGCACGAAACTATCGTTCTGAAATGAGCTAAAGTAAAAAAATTGTGTGGCTTACGTCGATCTTCACACATTGTTGACATAAAAAAAGGTAATGGAAACGGCTTTTTCTCTTTAAGTTCATAACATAGAAGTTTCTGAAATTATTGTACGTACACTTTGAGATTTGAGAACACCCCCACCTTGCAAGCGCAAGTACGCTTTTGACCTTACCTTCCCACCAACTTTCGAAGCGTTTTACTTTAGGATGGCGCCCTGGTAAACTAGGGGAAGACCTTAGGTTAATCTGTATAAATTCCCATCTCATTGTTTAAGAAGCAAGGGAATGCCCAATTCAAAATCAAATTTATACTTAAGCCTTCAAAAACATAGGCGTATTTCTCTAAGCAAATGAGATTTAACGAGTGTACTTTACCCTAAACATTGTTTTTGATTCCACAGGTAGCACGAGTCGGCAAGCCCAAGCGCCTCTTATTATCATGTTACAAAAGCATATTGAGCTGCAACAGCTCATTCATTATGTTTTTCTCCCTGATAGCAGTAACCTTTACATGTAATTTCATTTCTGTTTAGGTAGCTCGTATCTATCTATTGACTTTGGTAATTCAAGGTGAAGGATATTCTCCTATAGTATGCAATTTAAGAACTAAGAGAGAAGTTTAGCACCTTGCTTAACCCTTTCAGATCGGTCTCCTTAATTGCGATCGGCTTAGCGTTTATTTTCTTTGAATAAGGGTTTTTGTAGACAAATTCAGTGGGTGTACATGTGTCTTGTAATCGATAGTCGATTGGAAATTATGAAGGTATCATGATTAACTGAAGTGAGTTGTTCCTGTTTTGAATGAACTCTGCTTTTAATTAAAGAACTAGCAAGAAGAGAAGGTCGAATTCTCTATAGCACCATACTTTGCTAAAACAAGATGATTTTGCTGGAATATTTGTTTGTGACAATTTCATGATATTTGCATATGCGTTACATGCACTTTGTATGTCATTTTACTAAAACTTAAACATACCGATGAGCAAAACCCTGCGTCTTGTCTAGTACGTATTAAGATGAGATTGACTCATAATTCAAGTGTCGTATGTTCTTTTATCACATGACATAGTTAATGATTGTATATCATAATTGATGGTTAAGACTTAAGAGAATGTAAAAAGTTACAGTAAACAGTTTAAGGTGACTCTTTCCTTCCCATTACACTCCTGAGAAAAGAATCAATGGCGGTAAAACCACAAAATGAAGTTTTTAAAATGCAACACGAGTATATTCTACAATGACAGGCAATAAGATTCCTTGACTTGGACAGGCGTGAAATACATTTCATATTCGTGGGTTTGTAACAGTTCACAGCGGAAATTCTGTGGTCACTGTAGCCTAAGGACTTTGTCAAATTTAACTTTATCGAAGCGAGAGCCTTTTGACACGATCAAATTTTACCAAATCATTAACAGTTATGCTAACATCCTATTGGATAATACGAAAAGCCAACCTGCATAAAGGCAGAGATATAATTATCATTTTTCAACGATCATTTTTTAATGATCATTAAAAGATGATGAAAACAGTTGCATTTACAATATCACTGAAAAATGAGGTTTAACAGAAAAAAAGGTGATATTTATGTTCTTTTCAGCATGGAATCTAGAGAGCTGACAGTTGTGTACATAATAGCAAAAGGAAGGAAGTATCAGAAAAGAAAGCAATAAAGCATTTGGGTAACACCTTGGCTAACACGGAGGAATATGTACGCTAGGAGAACATAGAGGAATATTGCTGATCCTTAAAAATGTGTCCCGAGGATTTTGGTGAATTTTTACAGCTAGTTAAAGGATATATTTAAAAACAAATAACAATTTTATGGGAGTCTATTTCTTGCTTGCCATACTTGCCATACTTGCCAACGGTTTCAACTTTTTATTGCCAACGATTATTGAAAATGCAAAGAGACAAAATGTCATTTTTACCAGTATACACTATCATATCTTAATGATCATTAACAAAAGATCATTGAAAAATGATAGTATATCCCTGTCTTAAGGGAAATTTGCATGCTCAATGTGTAGGCGAGAAGTAAGTTTCACTCAATTGTGATTCAGTTTGTTGCATGGAAATGAACACGTTCCATTTTTGAAAAGTCGAATTCAACAATTTGACGGGGCCCCTGAACTTTCGATTTCAACACTTACACGGTCAAACTTAAAATTTAACAATCGAATTGGACAAAGTTTGACTGTATAAGACCGGCTTTGCTTATAATTTATTACAAGCCAGCTCAATTAGGTGGGCTAGTCCACCACATTTAAAGAGCCCTTAGACAAGAGGGAAAAACTGTTTAACTTATTGCCAGGTATGTCTGCAGTAAACGAAAGTAAAACAAACCTCCTAAGTCCTTCTAATGAAGGTTTCATTGCGAGGTAGCCGGAGTTATTTACTTCTTTTGCCAATATGTCGTACCCTTTAACGAGATACTTCTCGTTTTACAATTAGATTAGAAGCGATAGTCATACCAGAATGGTTGACACATGGATTGAGTAATATGGTTGCGAATACAGTAAATTGAATTTCATTTTGGGCTCTTGAGAGGACTTCACGAGTTTTCTATAAATTCAGTTAGAACAAATATTGCATTGGCATGAATTTCAAATGAATTCAAAAAGTTGTTACTTTAGCACCCTTTTAAATAAGAAGGATTCATTACCGAATTTTTGGTGGAAAAGAAACTTATTAAAGGTACTAATTTTTGCGGGTACTAATTTTAGCGGTTTTCATGGATTTTGACCAAATTCGTGAATTCATCTGTTTGAATTTAATAATAATTAACCACTAAAAACTACAATGCAAGGATTAAGAGTAATTAGCCCCAGATAAAGATTCCTTTGATATGGTTGAATAAAGTTACCTTGCTAGGCTATATTCGTAGTTTCTTTTCCATGAAAGATGATTCTGTTGCTAGAGGAGCCTGGTAATTGCAAATTTAAAATTAAACTATCAGCGTCGCGTAATCCAAACAAGTGTGCATTTGTGGTTCTGTGGTACTCTGAGCAACGTGGGCTATCACGTTCAACCACCAATCATGTTTTCATGCTACCCTAGCCGAACCAACGCTGATTTGCGTTAAATCCGCTTTAGCAAAAATATACCATACTTTATCAAATCGATACAGAAATCGTCTAGTGATCTCTGATATTGCTTGAAATCAAATGCAAGGAGGTAGGTTGGTGCTTCTAGCATAAATGAAAAGACGGCCGACAATCATGCCATACAGGTTCAACTCAGACCACCCCAAACAAACGCAAGAGTAGCGTCATTGAAGGGGGCCTAGATCTTATTTTTCTGCTATAAAAGTTTATGTATTCACTCTATATTACACAAGAATCCTTAATTTGACCAAAGTCAAATTACAAGGCAAGCATCTGTGAATATTTTCATGTTAATTCTTAGTGGCCATAAGAAGGGAGCCAGTCAAAAATTCAATACCTCAGCGGATGTTAATCCATTCCCACACTCACCATATTGGACCCTTTTAAGGGAACTCAAAGGCAAGCAGGGGCAATCTAATACCATGTCGGAGGATGACAAGCTAACTTGGAGGGCACCATTCAGGATGTGGAAGGTACAATGATCAATCCACGTCCACTGATAAAGGAATTACCTTAAATACGCCTAGGTGGTATCAGTTATTGCTGGTACAAAGAAGGTTAGCGTCTCTAATGCCCCAGTCTATGCAAATCATCTTCTTCAGCCTTCGTGTAGACCGTAATTTTAATTAAAACATCAGAGGGTCCGGGTGACGTTCACCATTTTGCAAGCATGGCAATCGGCCTCTGGGCATGACTGCTACTCACTTTTCTTAAATAAACATAATTGATGCTTTGACTTCAAATTCAATCTACCTAGCAGTTCCCGTGTTAAGCGAACTCTCTTGTTTCAAATAAATGCAAAGGGAAACAGTATCCCTTTGTTTTGACACAAATTGTACTGGGAAAGTTCAGCTGCTCCAGGTTATTTACAAAGGTATTTTAGGTACGTTTCGAACAAAATCTGAATTTTAACTAAACATAATTGTAATAACGAGGGACGTCCCTAAGTGATTTCACAATGCAACCTCATTGCATCCGACAGGCAAACGTGGGTGGCCTGGCTTCTAAAATGTTTCTTCTATAAACTGTTCTATCTACTGCTGGTTTAAGGCTGACGACTTACCAAAGGAAATAGGAACATGTTCCACTGAATCAATAAACAATTCTACCACCACTTACTCTTGTCACAGGGTTGAGCTGGCTAAAAAGCATTTTCATCTTTGATTTAATCAGACTAATCGTAAAGATACGACTTTGATGTATGTAGTAGTATAGAAGTATGGTTTCCTCTGAAACCTCTGACAGTTTGTCGACGATATCAGGGAAATACATGGGAGATCCGCAATGTGTCTCTGAAATCTTGGAGAGGAACATTGTTTATATTTCATGTTTACCTCATGGGTTAGATTTATTCATTGAAGATGGATGCAGTACAAGAGCAGTTATATCTTATATGCACCACACACTAGTGTCTTCTGTTCTTCCATCAAGCACCTCTCAGCATTCAGTGCTGGGATTCAGTTTCCATAGCTGCTATTTAGAGGCTTTTTTCTTTAATCTTGGATAAAACTTTTGCGCATCTTTGAATCTTCGCGCATCAAATTGGTAAAGGATCCGCAATACCATAGAAACTACGAGGGAGGTGTCGGACACCGAGGCCGAATCAGACTTGCAAGTTAAAACTTCAAAGATGGAGGTTCGAGGAAGTACCTTCTTACTCTTTACTTTATCTAATGTTTGCGATGACAAAAATCCTAACCACACAACTCAAAGAAGAATAACCGACTATGCCGGGTGTACTCAACGTATTGTCACAAGAACAGAAAAAAAGTCCACAGGCAAAAGGCACTGGATTCCGAGATTGAGGTAACAACGCTGTTTGCTAAGAACCAGAACGCTATTCAGTCTCAGATTACCATGCTAAGAGACGACCATTCAGAAGGGTTACGGTCCTCAGATATGAGGACTTTGTTCGGTCAAAATGCACATTTTCAAAACTGGTGCAATGCCTAGTTTGTTTAGGTACCGACGAAAAACTGCAAATGACGCCTGCAAGATTTTTTATGGAAATCGCAGAGTTTGAAGTTTAGGATTTCAATTATGTGTATTAACATAGGCCCCCTTAAACATAAGGTCTCTGTTTAAAATGGACACCCATTTTACGCAAGTTGCAGATGAAATAAAAGACATGGTCCCATAGGTCGTCTAGGTCAGCGTGCGGCACTTCATAAAGATTACGTCATGCCTACACGTAGCAGCTTAATCAGCCTCAGTATGTACTGCATGGTCACGATACATTCTGCAATTGAACAATTAAAACGAACGGGACTTCACATTCCGTTTTAAGCCAGTGAAGTCTGAAATATATCTCGTGAATAAAATTATAAACTGAACTAAAAAGTACCCTAAATCCAACGAATAAGCATCGAACCAATGCAAGCCATATAAATAGCACACTTGCATCCATACGATCCAACATAAGTTAACCAAAGCACTACAACAACAATTTTATACCCGTATCTTTAAGTGACAGTT
Organism: Chironex yamaguchii; assembly: GCA_024741275.1. Lineage (NCBI taxonomy): Eukaryota > Metazoa > Cnidaria > Cubozoa > Chirodropida > Chirodropidae > Chironex > Chironex yamaguchii. The sequence continues at coordinate 2,902 of JANTCA010003190.1, read as the reverse complement.
TAACCCAACCGCAACTAAATATATTGACACCAATTGTTTACTTACATATACATAACTTATAAACATCACATGTCATTGCATCATTAAATACGTAAATGTTTCTATAAGACATCTGTTTATGTTTACCACACAGTACTTTGTTCGTGAAAACAGCATTCTAATTCGGTCTAGAATGAAATCGAGTAATCCAATTGGACGGCATACAAAATACGTAACTGAAAATTAGATATAAATGCACTTACAGTCTACAGAATTGTATAAAATTATAGAAATAGGAAAGGTTCTTCTACAAGGTTACAAAATACAATGGAGGCACAACACAGGGACCAAATTTCTTCTTCCACTTTTCATCCAACGGCATTCAGGCAACGTGAAATCGAAGTATAAAGGTGTTCTGTGTCTGCTAAGGCGTCCTGGGGCAAGGGGCATTTGACGTATCCATAATAATCCGAGAACTTTGCCTTCGTAGTTGTACAGTTACATGACCATACTTCAAGGGTGGTGACCTGAAAATAAACGTGTGGAAAGTTTAGTCTATGCTTGCCCAAATAATCATTCTTACTTGCGGATACTGTGCTACTTGTTCCTTGCAAATTTCTAGTGCTTTAGCATCTGAGGTATAAGAATGCACGGCATTTAGGAACGGCAAAATGTTGGGTCTGAACAAAAAGCTCTGTTCACATTCATAAACTTAGTGGTATTATGTTGAAATGTTAACTTCTTATACGTTTTAGGCACAATAAAACCACTTAATCAAAACTTTACAGCTTAATGAGCTAGTCATTTGAAGATACAATAATTCAATACAAAACTATTTAAGTTTTGCTGGCAGCTCCTCATTCTCCAATTTTTAGCAATTTATACAATGGTCATTTCCTTAAACTAGGAAGTAGAAAGCGATATCAGGTGAGTTGGTGAAGAGGGAAATTTCATCACCGACTCGAAAACGTAGGAAAGTCACGCAAAACTTACAAATCGTAACCAAATAATGTGTTCTAGCTAAACACTAAAGTAAAATTAATCACACGTCAGTCCAGCAAAATACTCGACTCTACCAGTGACCCCAAACACGAAATTAACATACTGTGCGGCAGCTACGACCTCCCTTAGGAAATACTGTGTCGATATACAGTGTCTATATACTGTGTCTATATACTGTGTCTATATACTGTGTCTATATACAGTGTCTATACACTGTGTCTATACACTGTGTCTATATACTGTGTCTATATACAGTGTCTATATACAGTGTCTATATACAGTGTCTATATACAGTGTCTATATACTGTGTCTATATACAGTGTCTATATACAGTGTCTATATACTGTGTCTATATACTGTGTCTATATACTGTGTCTATATACTGTGTCTATATACTGTGTCCATATACTGTGTCCATCTTGAAACTGCTTACAGGCTAAACAAAGTTACGGCCCAGACTTCCGTTCCACTTCGACTTGAATCCATGACAAACTTTTGTGATTTCTGGTCTACGTCAAAATAGACTACGAGCACTATATCGACCGCAGAAGCAAAGATATGACTCTTACCAGCTCGCAAACATGTCACTGTCTCTGATTCAAAGATTGATGTTGTAAGCGGTTTGATCATGACTGACTGCAACCCTTATGAATATTTTCTTAACATACCAGCATGCGCAATGGTTATATTTACGGGCACTTTAAGTAAATCAAAAGAACAAGAACAGAATCGGCAGTTTAAATTCTGTAGTCAATCTTTTGCTGACTACGGTAAATACAAGCTACGATGTACGAACTCTAAAATATCACTATTGTGCAATCATTAACGCAAGCTGAAGTCAGTGTGCTTTGTCATGCTCTGATCATGACACTGTCATGCACATTTTCGAACAAAAGGATAATAAAAAAGGACAAAGATACAGTTCTGAAGTTTCCCAAGCACTGACTGCAGTAGCACAGGCTCTTGTGACGCAAAAATAGTGTTTCACATGAAAATATGCACATTACCTTAGATTCCATCTTTTTCGATGGGATTTCTATTACGACGCCAGATGGTGGCATGGCTACAGTCGGTAAAAGAATAAAAGAAGAACATTACTAACATCTTATTATAAGAAAGAGCTCTACAAGAAATAAGACCCAGCTCCTCAAAAAGATAAATATGTTTAGTATCGAGTTTTTCAATTCCAAAAAAGCTAAAAAGATGAATGTTTCCATCAAAAAGAAAATAAAAACAGATGTTTTCATGTTACAAGAATTGAGGACTGACATCCATTACATCCTACACGAGACCTACCACTGCAGTTGTGAACATTAAGCAGGAGTGAATTTCAACTTCACTTTATTCTATATATGTGTGAGATTATGGAAACTGAGACTTTTTAAACTGTTGTAAGAATAATTGACTTTAAGTCTTGAATTAACTTGAAATTTACTTTTTGTGTCCAGAAGAGACAAAGTCATAACTTGCTAAGAAAGTTTTAAGAATGTTCGAGCAATAAAATTACAGCTGTTGCTTAAAAGAAAAAACCCAAGAACCAGTGCTTGTTTCTACAACAAATTGTAATGCAGACAAACAAGATAGAAAATATCTATTCAAGTTATCAGATGCAACATGTCTGGTGAATAGCTAATATCATCCTCAGGTTGTAATGTCACCGCCCTTCGGAGCACATAATTTATCAGATTAAGCTTTATTCAGCAAAAGTAAAGGTATCACCCCTATTCTATCGAAAGCTAAAGAATCATGGCCAACGTCACGTGCATTATCAAGGTATCATCCATAGCAATGTACTATCTATGGTCCATGTATAATCCGTGACTAATGTACCATCCGTGATCAATGTACCATCCATGATCAACGTACCATCCATGATCAACACTTCATCTATGATCAACGTCTCATTCAAGATCAACGTATC
>JANTCA010003189.1:5066-31450 GCA_024741275.1 Chironex yamaguchii | reverse complement strand
CATACATACATACATACATACATACATACATACATACATACATACATACATACATACATACATACATACATACTTTGGAAGTCCTTGACCAAATGCTCCACTATTGACATATATATATATCGAAGCACTGTGTCTGTTGAGATACTATATATATAATATAGGTTTTAACAACACCACTGTTACATGGATTCTTTACATTATATTCAGTTGTTTACTAATTACGACGACAACATTCCGTCTAGGTTGAGCCCATCCGGTCTTCGTGAATGTAACTCGTTTTCCGTATTGTGGCTCCTTCAAGCAAGTCTGAAGCCAGTAGGCCAATGGACTTATACCCAGAGATTTACGGATTATAATTTCCGTGCAGCAAACATGATTATGGGTTAACTTTTTTGCATCAGTTACCTGTAGTATTTTGTATACATATAAAGATTTTGTTAATGCAATTAAAGACAGGAAGGTATTCTATGATTTAGTCAGTGTCTCAGTTCTTGATGGTTTACGTCTTCAGCGTGTAATGCACCCAACTGATTGCAACTCATCGCTTGATAAATTGACTCTGGCATATAAACACATATACACTTATACGCCCGCTGTCTTTGACGACATCCCTGTTGAACGTAAGGTGTTTAAGAAGCTGTTGCATGCTAGCCAACCTATTTAACCTAGAGACACTACGACGAACTACGTGAGTCGATACGTGGATTGTACAACTCTTAATTCTACAGCGAATATTGGTTCATAGGCAAGCCTAATCAATTTTGTAGAGAGAAAAGGCCTTCGCTTGTCACATGTACATATTAGTATTTTTCGTTGTAACCCCATTTCGTCTCACCTGTGGCTATCGATTTTATATTATAGAAAATCATACAACGACCATCGCTACTTTTATTTTCCCCGAATTTGAATAGTTAGTGAAACATTCTTACGTTACCAGTTACTACGTCTTTGTTCATTTAAATGTCAGTGAATGAATGGTTCGGTCGGTGTTTATTGTTAGCGTTTCTTTGAATTACTATAAGAAGATTATGTATTCCTTTCGTCATTTCAAGGAGAAAGAAAGAGAAATTGATCAGTTAACTTCAGAGAATTCGACCTTACAAAACCGAGTTAGTTTCCTTGAAGCAAGATTGAACGCAGTGCAGGTATTATTGATGAAAGTTTTGTCTGGGTACTATTGTAGAAGATGCAAGTCAGAGTTAATATACACGCTGTGCTCATATGATGTCCTTCGTGGAATATATTAGATATTTAATATTTCCATGCACATTCAAGACTTGATTGAAAGTTGTATGTTATTGTACTTCGTCAGTAGATTTTGTTTGCGATAACTTGCTTGTCGCATAGTGGTGTGACTGGAGTTGATATGTAGTAGGGTTATAGGCGTCATTACGATAATGTTTTATATACTGCATTATTAGGACACGGGCTCGTTATGTTGCCATTTTGCTTCTTTATTTATTATCCCTTTATTTAGCTAATAACAGTGCTTATACGCGTTGATAACAACGTCTTGTAGAGCAGAATAGATTGAACACTTCCCGTCAATGATCGATGAAGGTTGTCTGAATTGCCTGGTCGCCAAGCACTTATACATGCGTTATTGTTTTCTTTTGTTTTTCAGAATGAGGTCGAACTTCTGCGAATAAGGCGTGGTCGAGACGATTCAGCTTCCAGTTCCGATAATGGGAAACCGCGATCCCTTAACGGGGAAAGTAATAACTTTATGCAACTTAGTTTGAAAGAAGAGAATGCATCAGGACGGGCTACACCAAAACTGGAGACAGAGATGTCGTGGGACTCATTTTCTCCAGCGCCCCTTATCGACAAAGGTTACTTTGCTGGACTTGCAAGCCGAGTTGAAAAAATCGAGGAAGAGGATAACGATGATAAAAAGGACAGGGGACCAAACGAAGCGGGACTAGAGGAGGAGGTGGATGGGGATCATGCAGAGAAGTTTGATGATGGCGTCCACTTTGAGCCTTTGGTACGCTTATCCAAAAAGACTGTCCATTCCACTGGTGAAGAGGATGAGAGAGCCATCTTTTCAAATCGCGCAAAGCTTTACCGGTTTGATTCAGAGCTTTCACAGTGGAAGGAGCGAGGAATCGGTGAAATGAAAATATTAGTTGACTGCAAATCAAATTCGGTAAGAATCTTAATGAGACGAGACCAGGTTCTTAGGATATGTGCAAACCACGTCATAACACCAGAAATGAAACTAGAGCCAAAGGAAGGATCAAGGGCTACGTTTGTTTGGTTCACCTTCGCCGATTCAAGCTATGAGACACCCACGCATGAAAAATTTGCGTGTCGGTTCAAAACGGTTGAAATCGCTAATGATTTTAAGGAAAAATTTGAAAGCTGTCAACAGCTAAGCCGTGAGAAATTGGATGTTAACAGCAGCGGGAAAGGTGACGAATTTTTGGCGACGAACTCTGGTAATAAATATACAGTTTCCTCCGATCTTGGTCCTCTTAAAACGTGGCAGTGTGAAAGATGTAAAAGTGGAAATCCTATGGCACGGACATTGTGTATACAGTGCAATTATGCTCGTTCGAAAATTGATGTAGAGCAAGGTACTAAATTCCTTCAGGGCATGATAGCAGAGCCGGCCGTGCGTGGCGAACAGAAGATTAGTTTTCAACCGCCACTAAATGATCCTCCAGTGGATTCCATTGCACTTACTACTGAAAGTCAGATTGAAAATAAACCGAAGTTCAGTTTTAATTTTAGTGTTGGCGAAGCAGTTGCTTCTCCTCCGAAAAGTAGTAGTTCGGAGTTAACAAGCAACGATTTTGTAATGGTCACTTCGGAACCACTCTATGTTAAAAGTAGAAGTGCATCAGAACGGTCTTTGAACAGCAGCTCAAGGGCTGATGTGGACAGAAAGCTTGTTTCATCACCCAAGCCACCAAATGTGTACCCAAGTGCTTCGGAACAGTCACTCCGACCAGCGTCGCTCGCAAGCGAGGGATTTTATGACTTCTTTAGCAGCCAAGTTACCAAATCTGCAAGCCACCCTTGCTTTCCAGATGGGTTCGGTATCACACAGAACCAAGGACATGCGACTACATTATCCACTGACTCTCTGGCAGCTGGCGGATTCCCGGTATTAGACCCTAGAACAACCACCGGAGGAACATTGCCATCTCAATTTCCCGTTTTAAGGGGTTTGTTGGGATCTACGCAAGGACAAGGAGCTAGATTACCATTGCTAACTGAGCAAACTAAATTTGCAGACGACAGTGCTGTTTTTGATTTTAGAAATACTTTTTCAAACCCAGTGGAGGGGCAAATGGAAGAAAATTATGGTCCTCGCTTCAATTTTTTTGGTGTGACTTCAACCAGACCCGTGTTTGGTGATCAAACTGAGCCACGAGAAATCGATGAGGAGGAATTTTTCAGACAGAACTGGGACGTTGAGGAGGATGATTATTACGAGGATGATGAGTATTACGACGAAGAACTTATTTATCAGTATGAGAGTGGAGAGTACCACAGGGTCAGTGGGATGCATCATGAGCAGGATGTGGAATCAGTAGAGGAGGAGGAGGAGGATGTCACGGAGTATAGCAATAGTGCGTCCGACTTTTTTGTGCACACCGCAGGACAAAAGGTTGACAGTGATGATGAATATTTCGATGCTTTTCAAGACAATGAAAAACGTGAGAGCAAAGATCAGGACGGAGACAGCGTGCCATTCGTGGTTCAAATGGTGGATGACGACACATTTATTACATTCGCCTCGAAAACTTCAAGAGCCCAGCGTGCCAAGGCTGCACGATTCTTGCTACCACCGACGTTCTATGTGCGGGAAAATAGCTCTCCGTGTCCAGGATGTATAGGCTGTGAAAAAGGCCACATGCTTAGTTGTCCAGTTAGTAAATTGGTGGAGCGCCCTGTAGGCACAACATCACTCCCTTCAGCGGTTGTGGGCAAGGCAGAAAGTGTATCTACCGAAAAATCTGCTGCTATTCCATTTGGCGGACAGGGAGTTGGATTTTCGTTTTCTGATCTTGCTAAAAAGCAGGGAACCATGTTTAACCTGAGCGGAAGAAATCAGACTTTCAAAGGAGCAGGGACAGCCCTGTTTTCGTCTGAAAGAAACGACAGAAGTAATAACTCTGATGATGAAGGGCAGTATTTTGAACCAGTCACTCGACTTGAAAAACTGGCGGATATTAAAACAGGCGAAGAAGGAGAAATAGTATTGTTTGTAGAAAGAGCTAAATTGTATAGATTCGACGGAAATGTGAAACAGTGGAAAGAGAGAGGCGTTGGCGACATGAAGGTTCTCAAAAATAGTAAAACTGGAAATTGTCGTGTATTGATGAGACGTGACTATGTTCGTAAAATTTGTGCAAATCATTTAATAACATCGGATATGCGATTAGCGCCTCATGGAACATCACAGTCCGCATGGGTGTGGGTCACTACTGCTGATTATTCTGACGACCAACAACCAAAAGTAGAAAAACTTGCCGTAAAGTTCAAACTCAAAGATACGGCCACAAAATTTTATGATGTATTTATGTCTTGTGTTTCCCAAGAGAATTCAGTAGCAACTGATCAAGGTAATATTTCAGTTACAGTCGACAACGGGGTCGTCTCCAGCATCACACAAAAGAAGGAGCCCTCTGGCAGTAACGTCAACTCAGATGCTGTCATAAACAAGGGACTTGCAAATCAAAAGCTTGGAGTCATCGGTGCTTTAACTGAACCGAGATTGTCAATTGATGCTTTTAAGACAGAGGCAGACAGTATTCGTCAACGATTTGCTCTGAAGGATGGTGCATGGGAATGCGCGACGTGTCTTGTGGCGAATACAGGATCAGATAGCGTATGTGCAGCATGCCAGTCACCAAAGCTCGGGTTACAACACGAGCAACAGTCGCAGACAGTTTTAGCAAGTGCAGCTAATCTACAACAACGTTTCACTTTCGGAGTACCTTTGGTTGAAAAGAAAGTTGACACTACGTCGCACATTGTGGGACTAAAGGAGCATCAAAAGCCGAACTCAAGCATGGGTATACAAACTGGTGTTGCAATTTCTGCGTCTGCTCCGCACCAGACCGAATCTAGTTCAAAATCTAGTACAGATGCAATAGCAGTTTCTGCAGCCATTCGAAGCAAATTTGCGCCTCCGCCTGGGTCTTGGGAGTGTACATTATGTCTGATTAGAAATGAAGAAAAAGCTTACGAGTGTGCAGCATGTCAATCACCGAAGCCCGGGTTACAGCACAAGCAACAGTCGCAGACAGTTTTAGCAAATGCAGCTAATCTACAACAACGTTTCACTTTCGGAGTACCTTTGGTTGAAAAGAAAGTTGACACTACGTCGCACATTGTGGGACTAAAGGAGCATCAAAAGCCGAACTCAAGCATGGGTATACAAACTGGTGTTGCAATTTCTGCGTCTGCTCCGCACCAGACCGAATCTAGTTCAAAATCTAGTACAGATGCAATAGCAGTTTCTGCAGCCATTCGAAGCAAATTTGCGCCTCCGCCTGGGTCTTGGGAGTGTACAACATGTCTGATTAGAAATGAAGAAAAAGCTTACGAGTGTGCAGCATGTCAATCGCCGAAGCCAGGGATAGATTTTAACGGCCTGAAAACATCAAATTCCATGGGTACCAAACTTCCGTCCTCTGTAGTCTCAGGACCACAATTCAAGTTCTCCTTTGGTGTTCCTGCACAGCCTTCATCTTTGCCCATGATTGGTGCAGGTTTAGGGGGCAAAAAAGACGGCAATTTATATGGGTTAACGGGAATTTCCGACCAAAGTGGTTATAGCGCAGTTACATCAGCTGTGGGCCAGAAATTCGTCCCTCAGTTCCAATTTGGTGCTCCCGCAGATGATGTTTCGTACAGTAAAGTGGAAATTACATCAAAGGACCATGTAACATCTGAAACATCGCCGCACATTCCTCATACAGGAGTAAAGCAAAGTTCTTTGACCCTGTCACCAGCACTTGGCACCACTGGGGTGAACCTATCGTCATTCTGGTCAAGACCATCGGCATCGACATCATTTTTCACTCCACCCGCGCAGACACTGTCTACCTCGCAAGCTGAAACACCTTTCTTTACTCCGCCTTCATTCCGATGGAATGACACTTTGCTCAAAGAAAATGCACCTAGTCAACTCTTTGGAGTCTCAACGGTGGAACCCTTGGAGCAGCCAAGTGCTGTACAGGATGCCGCATTCAGTTTGACAGGCTTTAAAGGAAAGACATTGTTTACACTCGGAAGTTTTCCAGAAAATGATTCTCAAGGGAACTCTGAGACAGAACTGGTCACAGACACTGCTCCCAAGGAAACAATGAATGTGTCCAATAGCTCCAGGACAAATCTATCAAGTTTATTTGGAGGTGGGCAGTTCTCGTTCCAGATGAAACTTTCGGATGTTTCGGATTCCAAAGATGATCAAAAAAATGCTCCTGATGTTCAGACTGCTGCTTCCCCAAAAAGTCCGTATGCGTCCCCAATAAAGACAGAGGACTCGGAGGAAGACGGAGGGCAAGCCTTTTCTCCAGTGGTAGTCTTAGAACGGGTTACTGTCAATACAGGCGAAGAAAATGAAGCTGTTGTATACTCTGAACGCGCAAAGTTGTTTCGATTCGACGCGTCATCGCGTCAATGGAAGGAACGAGGCGTTGGAAACTTGAGCATTTTACAACATATTGATAAAGGCCAGTCACGACTGGTTATGCGCAGGGACCATGTTTTAAAGCTGTGTGCCAATCATTATCTCGTGAAAGGCATGACTCTAGCACCTATGGGTGACACTGGAAAAGCATATATCTGGAAAGCCTTTGCAGATTTGTCAGGTGATGATTGTAAACAAGAAACATTAGCAGTGAAATTTAGAAGCAAAGACCGCGCTAGCGCATTTAAGGAGGTGTTTGAAAAAGCAGTTAGTGGTATCACCTTGCCCCCTATCACTCAGGTCACGCCAAAAGTGCATAGGTCCCGTGTATCGTCCACATCAGAAGACGTGGATCCTTGCTACTCTAACAAAGTACTTGACCCACCGACAACGTCGCCGTTAAAGAGCCCATTTCAAAACCTGTCCTCGGTGCAAGAAACTCCTCCTGGCTCAATTTGCACGATAGAAGCTACCCCGTCTATTGATGAATTAGAAATTGTTGATGTTCGTGAAGCAACGGATGAAAACGTGAGGCACGCTGAACATATGATATATTCAGAGAATACTTTTTCATCAGAAACTTATAGCAGGTATGTAATTATGTCTGTTGGGTATGGTGTGGTGGTGTGTTTTAGTGCGCGTCTATATATTTAAAGTGAAGTAATGCAACTCAAGTATCCTATTTGAATTTCCCTCTTTCGTTGTACGACCCTGGTTAGCCAGTCCCCAGCCATGTAAGTGCACATTAGGTAAAGGCTCGTGTATACTCATATAAGGTTCGAAAAGTTGATTGAAATTTTTCCGCATATCAAAACACATATTTACAGGCCAATGTGCCTGTACCTTTGGGAATGGTGTAGAATAGAAACAGGGAAGTGAAAAACTGGGATATACCCATGGAAATATAATCTCGGTTAGACTAAATATGGCATACGATGGCACCAACTCTTAAACGTCCATATTACAAACGATTACGACTTTGGTTTTTGACCTAAACAGCGCCATCATAGATTAACTCTGATTGATCCAATACTTAAGGGTTTTGTTAATAAATATTTAACCAAAATGACAACGATGACTATTCATCATCCAACCAATCCTTGATTAACTTGTCCACTCTAAACCGTGCAGTCCCGGGCCCTCCTTTCGATGATAGAACATCTTGATTCCTTTCTGTTTCATACCTGAAGTTTTGAACAGTAAAATAGTGGCACCTTGGTATGACTCCAAAACCCAATCAAACAAAACATAAACCTGCTGTGATCTTTTATACCTTCAGGCGTGGTGGAGGCCACTTTACGAGGAGCGGCCATATGGCAGTAACTTCAGGAATTTCATCTGTACGATTGAGCACATTTATGATTTGCTGACTGTGTCACTTTTGCGTCTTACATACTTAGCATTACTAAGTAACATAGATCCTTCATCGTAGACATTGCGTCTAGCTCATCACGTACGTTTGGAAGAAGATATTGTAGTTTTTAAGGATCAGTGGCCGGGTGCCTTGCTCACGTTTTCTTCCCCGAATACGTCAGGCGTATTATCCCCACTATTTATTGTATCCTTTTTTCTTGCTATTGCTGTTGACGCTATCTTTCGTCTTGATTTTTCAGCAACAAAGGTTTTGTCGTATCCAGCCAATCAAGAAGTCACGAGACAGGAACGGTGACAACTTCTGAAGTATCGATAACGTCATCAACTGTGACACAGACACGAAAAGCTCCGCCAGTGTCCGAGTCTAGGGACAGCCCCGAGAGGGAGGATCATCGAATAGCATTCACCCCTGTAGTTGTGTTAGGAAAGGAGAAGGTTTTTACTGGAGAAGAATCAGAGGTAGTCAAGTTCATCGCCAGGGTAAAGCTTTATCGATTTGATCGTGAAAGCAAACAGTGGAAGGAAAGAGGTATTGGTGAGCTGAAAATCTTGCAAAGACACGATTCCGGTCGGTGCCGTTTAATTGTTAGGCGTGATCAAGTTAAGAAGCTTAGCGCTAATCACTACATTACGTCTGATATGACTTTAGACAAGTTGGCCGGAAGTAAAAATTCGTTAACGTGGTTTACACCTAACGATTTCTCGGAACAAGAATCAAGACCTGAGAAGTTTGCTGCTCGTTTTAAGTCCCTGGAAATTTTGGAAGAATTTGAGGAGTCATTTAATAAAGCCAAAATCGGTAAGCATTGCAGTCAAGATAGTACAGATCAGTGTGACAGGAGTGAGCTGGAAAGTGTAGCGCAAGAGGAAAGCTTATCGACTGGTCTCCCTGTAAAGCTGTCGCCAGAATCGACCGTGCAAGATTCAGAAATAATTTCTAGCGTTGAGATCACAAGTGTCAGGTTAATTGCAAAGGAGGAGCACAAACCGGCAGTGGTTGATAGTGATTTAGGAAAACCAGACATTCAGTCATCTACAGAAGAAAATTCGTTAGAAGTAATTGCGGCAACCAATGTAATTTCTGCTTCCAAAGAGGCTTCTTACAGTGTTGAAATTGGTGATGTTACTGAATTATTTGTAAAGCAGCCGAGCGATGATGAGAGGGCCAAAGCCACGAAACTTCTTCTTCCAGCGTGCTTTTTCACCAGTAGTGAGACACCGAGTGTAGGCAACGCTGAACCGAGCAAAAACAAGGAAAGTCATCTTGAACATTCGCAACCTCCACTTGATTCTAACAGTAAAAACATCGGTGAACATGTTGCCTCGCCCATTCAAACAAATTTTGGATCAAAAGAAGGCTCTGCTGTTCCAAGTTTCGCTGATCTTTGTAATAAAGGTGAAGGATTTAAGCCGTTTTCTGGGGCAGGATCTCACTTTAAAGGACAAGGTTCGCCAGTATTCGCTAGTACTGAGAATGACCCGGAACACTTTGAACCAGTGGCTACATACAACCCAGTTTTAACGCTGCAGAAAGTAGAGACGTTGACTGGTGAAGAAAATGAGCAGATAGTGTTTCATGGATTGTGCAAAATGTATCTATTTGACGGTGTTTCCCGGCAGTGGAAAGAAAGGGGAGTGGGAGCACTGAAAATCCTTACTGCCATGGATGGAAGAAGCAGAATCCTAATGCGAAGGGACCAGACTTTAAAAATTGGTGCTAACCACTTCATCACGAAACATATGCAACTTCAGCCTAAAGGAGGAAGTGAAACAACATACGTCTGGCATACGAGCGCTGACATATCTGACGGTGCGCCTTCAAGGGCTCAGTTTGCAGCCCGTTTCAAGGCGAAAGGCATAGCTGACGAGTTTAAAAATGCCTTCGAGAGTTGTCAAGATCTTACACGTTCAGCTGGACCACCCAATTCTTCGCTTGACGATGAGTTTTCTCCCAGGAATAATTCTGAACAAGATAGTCAAAGTGAACAGATAGTCAGTACCCTGGTGATACCACATGCTATCAAGACGGTGAATAAAGACAGCAAAGAAGCCTCACAGCAGGAAAGCTGCATTGCTGGAAATGAAACTAATCCCGCAGAAATATCCGAGAAAGATAGTCACGAAGAAAAAAAAGAAGTAGAGGGATGTACGAACACAGACGTAAGCTCTCCAGTTGCTCCTATAGGCCTGACGACGAGGTCTGGAGAGTGGACTGTTGGTGAAACAAAAGACGCCCAGACTGAGCTTGCACGTGGCAAGGGAGAAACCACCGATTTAGCTTCACAGAGCTCACCTGGATTTACATTCGGTTCGTCGTCAATTAGTGGGTTAACATTCCAGAGCATTGTGCAGTCGTCAGAGAGTTTTACGAAGAAAGAAGGAGAGTCTTTTCGTGGAGCGGGCTCTGCAATTTTCTCAAAATGCAGCAGTGAGGAGGAAGAAAAATGCAGTGACGATGGAACATTCGAGCCCATCGTCAGGCTTCAGCGCATTGATGTGAAAACTGGTGAGGAAGAAGAAGAAGTTATATTAACTGTTCGAGTGAAGATGTATCGTTTCCATTCAGAAACGAAACAATGGAAGGAACGAGGAATTTGCAACTTAAAAATACTCCGACACGTACAAAATAATGTATTTCGTCTGGTAGTTCGAAGGGATCAAGTTGGAAAGTTGTGTGCTAATCACTTGCTAACACCTGAGCTAAAGCTGAGCGATTTTCAAATGTCAAAAAGAACACTTACTTGGCAAGTATTTGCAGATTTTGCCGAGGGTGTGCAAGAACAGGCATTGTTTGCTGCCAAGTTTACTTCAGAGGAAAACATGGAAAAGTTCAGGGATACTTTCGACGCCATCTGTAGTGGTCGATGGAACGATTTGGGTATCAGTCAGAGTGAGACTGTTCCCGCCTCTCAGGAAAATGGGAATATGCCTGGGCCGTGTGCCGGCTTGCAGGAGGCATTGAGTACTGAGTTTGGTGTAGTTTCGTGAATATCTTCGCGGGACAGCTCATAAAGTATGTATGATTTTAAAGCGCAAAGCGTTACCTCTTGACAGCTTTTGTTAACTGAGCAAAAGCATCTTAAGTCGTTTTCATGGACGATGTCATTCTGTTTGTAATGAAAGTATGTCTTGCGCTAATATGAATAGCGGTTTCGCAGATGGTATGTGCACTGTTGTATAGACGCCAGTTACATATACCGAGTGCTCGTGCTTTAATGTTGCTACATTTATGTGAAGGCTTCAATACAATTAACATTCCCAAATTCAGTAATAAGTAATGGGTGAACTCATACTATTGCTTTGTCGCAAAGCCCTTCGCATTAAAAGCTTCGTGGATGACATAATCTGCGCTTACCAGACACTACTTTTTCAAAAATAGCATATTACAAATCTGCGTATGTCTACGATAAATAAAACATGGATCGTCGGCAGACAATGGTTTTGTGATAGATTTCGTTCTCTTATTCCTAATACAATAGAAGCTGTAGAGATATTTAATATTGTTGGTGTAATTTATGGACCAGGAAACTATACTGTCTTGCTTAGTAAACTAGCTGGTGGGTTTTCATGGTGGCAAGCAATTTTCCGGAATTAGAACGTACTTCCAATCTTTCTTCGCTTGTATCAAAATTTGGTATTGGCAGGGGGCTTTGTTCCTGTCTTAAGAAGGGCTTTTGTAGGGAGTGGGGTGTCTTCTGTTTTCATCTCTTGCTGTACATTGTGATGAGATTTGATATTCTTCAGATCAGCTCTTGTAGTAACTTGTGCCATTGGGCACTTCCTGAAGAAACTTCCGTGAAATAAGTCGTGTATCCTTGAAGTTGTGACCCTATGACTTTTTTCATTAACAGAGCAGGATTGCCAACGATACTAGTGACATATTTTTGTGTGATCGCTCGTTATCTGCACAACCAAAGTGTACATCATTCTTATTAGATAAGATTTTCGTTCATAGGAAGGTATGGATATTTGTAGTATGCAGTTGTGTGTACTTTGCAGTATGCAACAGTTTGTACTATTGAGTACGAAGCAGTGTCTATTCAGTCATGACGTTAAGTGTTTGAAGATTATGTTTATAACGTTAACAAGTATGGAGGGGCCTGGACCTGTCCGAGCATGAAGTACCACGTAAGCATCTTTTAAGGTCTAATGAAACCTTATCCACTTATCCAGATTCGTCACATTTTTAAAGTAGAGTATAAATTTCTGTTTGTCACAAGCGTATTGACGATGTTCTGATATGTCGTGAGTGAATCCTCTACGAGCATTTACTGTCGTCGATTGAGGAGGTGTCGAGGAAATCGCTGCAATATTCGTTGTATACAAACCTACCAAGTATTGATATTTACAACAAATAGTAGCTTTTTATACTTACCATCTTCCGTTGTTTAACAGTATCGACTACCATGATCTAGTACTCCGAAATGGGTAAAGCGAATGTGTAATGGCAAATTGTTTAGATCTCCATGGTTGTAGCGGTCGCTAGGTTAAGCCCTCTTGACTACGTTTTGGTAACGTCGTAGGTATTAGGTAACATTTAACGGTTCCAAATTAATTATACCCCTTAATTTGCACTTATGTTCAAATGTTTGCAATGTCTTGTTGAATTGCTGGAAAGTGCTTGTGATGCTTTAATCCTCCATGTGAAACTCTTTGTAGTGAACGTTAGACGACGATCAGATTGCAATCATGCTTTAAATGTTATAGATTATAAAGAATTTATAGAACAGTGAGATGTTACGTAGTGTGAATTTCGTGAATAACAGTATCTCTACAGACCCTGTGCTTTCTGTATAGCAACCTAACTTACTATTTTGTCAGTATTATCTCATGATTGGTATTTTGCACAATTGGCATGAGCGATTTAATCCTGATAGCTTGCCGTCTCCCGGTCTGATACATTTTTTTCAACTTGGAGTTTTGACGTATTGAGTACGCCCAATGACTTTAATGACATTAACAGACAGGGAACCGACCGTGATTGTACTCGCAACCCCCAGAGTTGAAAGCTCTTGCATTAAAGTGATGTACTATCCTGACACAAAGGTTTGGTGAAGGACATTTCAAGTCCTTGGTACCACAAGTCGAAACCTAACCAAGGTTAAGAGGGGAATTTATTTATTTTTCTTTTAACTTTCATTTTTATTTGTGTTTACATTTGTGAATATATGCAGGATAACACCGCGTTGAACAGCATTAGAATTAACGTTCCCAACCCACGAGCACTATTCCAAATAGGGAACTGTTTGCCCAGTTTGCACTCACACAGGCGTTGATGAGCACTGATATGTTGCAAGAAACAATGGAGCACCACGACAGTCAAAATATTGTTGATTGTGCACCTTTGGACTCGAGCTAAGCTAATCTCATGGGAACCCGCTCTGTTCCAAACTGTTGTATCTTCGTTGCAGAGTTCAAGAGCCTTGATACATTCTATGTGAGATCCAATCCGAATGCTCCAACCATAGTATGGGGGGTTACCTGTAAATGAATATGAGGTATCTGTAGTCCTTCATGGAGATCATTAACTATAGAAATTTGTTCAATATATATCTTCGTACAGTAGGTATGAGGGGAGTCCCCACTTTGGGAAACGATAGATCCTCAGGATTCCTTCAACGCTTTGAGTTATAGAATATCTGTCATGCCATTGTCAAATTTCGTATCTCTAGTAGCAAGCAAGATATTGGGAGATGCATTCGAAGGCAAAGTGCATGACCCCTAATATGTTAATGGGGCTGAGTCCCCGGACCCAATAAAATTGTTCCACCCGCTTTATTTACCCACCGCTGTCTTCATATATGTCACAATCTAGTCGTACTCGAGGAACCTTTTTTAGACTCTAAGTAGAGTCTTAGAACAACGGCAATAATAACGATAACAATAGTCTATAATCCTCTTATTTCTCGAGCAAACAGGAAAGTATAGCAAGAGATAAACGAAAGGAGAGCAAAGAAATTCAAGAAGTCCACGCATGGCTGAACAGGGAAGTAGCTGCTATCATGTCTCCTGCCTGGAACTGGTATTGTTTCAGAATAGACAAGTACAATTTAAAATCCAATGATTTCCATTAAGGTTGATGGCCAATTTACTAACAAAATCAATCCTAAGTCTATGGAAGGCGACTTGGTATATGGGTGGGATCATGGTGGGCATCATTTGATCTAAAAGCAAGACTTTTATAGTGACAAGCAACCCGTCGACTTTTCGTAGACATGCAGCACTAGTAGCAGATCTGTGCAATATAGGTGGCATTTCTCCCCCAATGCATGCCAAGGAAAGAACCATGGCAGGTATAGAGCAAGTGATGTTTTAAAGCTTTACTGTTTGGAACATTATTGGGGTTCTGAATGGGTTCTTACATAAATGTACCATGGTAGGGAAGAATGCCGTTAGAGAAAGTGAACAATGAGGAGACAGGGCAAGAAATCGTTTCCTTTTTTTACTGAGGTCCTTTAAAAAAGGAAGATCCATGGCAGATTACAGAAAGCTAATTAATGGTGCAAGGTCGAGATTCGTACGTTGAAGATCTGAAACTTTCCTGGACTAAGTACAAGAACAGCAGAAGTGGGCGAGGAGGCTTTGAGGACGTTTGCCTATCCGAAGGAGAAACTTTAAACGAGAAATGGCATGGGTATTAGCGTGATGATCCTTTCTGCGAGTGGCAATGAAGCTATGGATTCAGGTGTTTGGGCTAAGAATGCAAGGTAGGAAAAAAGCACTAGATACATTTGAGTACTGATGACTGTTGGAGTATGATACGGAACAAAGACAATTATAAGACACAGAAGTTAGTAACGGTCACAGGAGGTAAGATCTGAATAACATTACAATTTTTATTAATACTGACTCAGTGACTAAAATCTACCAGTTCATTAACAGTTTGAGTGAATTGATCTTGCGGTTTGTGCTATAAACGTTACATCTTTAACCTTTGTAGGTGGTTAGCGTCGGATTTGCAATCCTGAGACTTGGGATAGAAGCGTCTTTGCTCACAATCATAGCTTTGCTACCAATGTTTAGGTCAATGGTGTTAAGGCTTCTGGAAAGAAAAGGAATTTTTCTGTCATGTAATGACGCATTTGCATAGAGACAGGTACGGAATTTCAATGGATTCAAAATTGTTTTTATTAAAGTTATCCCTTTTGTTAGTCGTAGAACAGTGCATTGATAGGCTAATCAGGAGACTAAGGCTTCTTTGCGTACATTAGAACTGCCACCTCTTACGAATCAAGAGGTATACGCAAGTATATAATATTCAGTTGACATGTAGAAGGTTCCCACCACATGAGCCTAGGAAAGCAATGCATCAGTTATGTACCCCCATGCATAAGCCCATGTATAAGCCCATGTATAAGCCCATGCATAAGCCCATGTATAAGCCCATGGACGTAAACATGGAAGTCAGGGTGCAGGTTAACAATGAGATTGTTATTAAGGCGTGGGTTCAGTGTTTGTATATAATGTAGCAATGTTAAAAGTGAAACAAACTTCTATTTAACTTTTGCTTAGTTGTAGACACTACGTACTATTTTGAGATCCCTTGTTAAACTAGCGTGCTCTTGATGAACGTTCCCTACAGTAAACGTCTGCAGTGTCAACGGCAATTAGATTTATAAAAGTGGAACATAAAGGTTGAAAATTCAAGCTAAGCCAACAGCTGAACAACAGCTTAATCTGGAATGGGAATGAAAAGGTTGAGAAGCATTGATTTACATGAGTTTCAACAGTGTCTAATCCTAATGATAGAGGATGCAGTATGGCAAAAGAATAGAAGCCTTGATGATTTTGAATTTTGACTTGTTTTAATCAGTCCACATAAATTTTGTTGATTGCTTCAAGTGGGCTTGGGCATGTCACAAATGGCAGATCAAGACTTTTAAACTTCAAGATGAGTAAAAAGATTCTGATCATCAATCCATAGGTTTGAAAAGTATCGCTGAGGAAAGTTGGCTGAGGTAAGATTAAATCTGTAGAAGACACACTCGATTCTTACAGTATCAAAAACATAAGAAATGGCTGCAATAGCATAGCCGTCACCCTGAGTCATACTGATGAGTGCCCTGTAGACAACAGCAAGACAATATGGTTCGGGCCTCCGTTTTCGATGGGCTTACGAAAAAATACTCATGATTAACTCAATTCAAGCTCTAGCATCCTCTTGAGATCATCTGCAATAGCTTGCAATTCCTTTGGATTTTTATAATAAAGCAGAAAATTAAGAGTATCAATCGAGTGGACTTTAAAAGTTTCAATTTTTGCAAAGAGAGTATCAGGGAGCTGAAGAGATTTTGATGCTGGCAGTTTCATTGAAGCATTAACGTGATGTATCTTCTAACTGTCAAGATGTAATAATGGCAGATTTATTTGTCTCCTGTGGTGCTGACTAATAGAGAGGCGGCAACCATGGTTTATCATTCACCTGTTAAGGTCGGTTTCTATACAGCTGTATTATTCACTTAAGCAGAAAAAGCTCGCAAGCTTTTTGCTCTCTAGCTCAAATAGACTTTCAAAGAACTGTGTTTCGAGAGCTGAGTTACACTCGGTTACAAGTATGGCTGGCATTGGCTTTGCCAGAGTTTAAAGTTTAATGTTTTGTCTATGCTGCTATTGCAACGTCAAAAAAGAAACAGAGCAAAACGAATGAGTGGATTAGAAAACATTGCCAAAGAACTGGTATATTGTTTTAGGTAATGATCTGATGCGGTTAGACATACAACAGCTTCGAATTAGCGTTTATCTACTACTTGTTGGTTTCTAATATGCGAGGATGCTTCTTTTCATTTCAATTAGCTTAAGAATCAAACGAATTATCGTAAAAACCTGTGGTATAATTTGAGTTAAGTAGTGAAATATACTTTTAAAATCGCGTTGAAAATTTTCGACATTGCGCTAAAACATACTTAAAAGCTTTTTTCGTCTGACACTCTTCAGAGTATGAATCGTCAGAAAGGACAGTATATTTATATGTCAACCTTTTTTATACGAAACATGTATAGAAACTAGCCAATCAAAAACAAGAAAGGACACAAAGAAAGAGAAAATAAAGAAACAAAACATTAATAAAACACTTAGATGAAAGGACGATCCAGCTGTGCCAATCTAGCTGTGACGTTCTAGCTGTGACGATCTTGTGTATTGAAATTAGTCTACATTTAAACAAGAAAACCAGTACTCAGTACGTAGAAAGAGTTCGTTTTTTCACTTGGACTCTTCCAATAATCTTCATCTAAATTGCATCGAAACAGAAAGTATAGCATAAAGTATAGAAAAGCCGGAAAAACAGGGTTTAACGAATGAAACAAAAGAACGAAGGAAGCAAAAGAACAAATGAAACTAGATGTCAACATCATCATGATCTAGTCCTTCATCTGATTTGTCAGCATCAGATCAACAAGCATTTCCTCTGGGACAGCATCTTCCTTATCACTGTTTGTGATGTCTTGAAACGGGTCACCAACTTGGGCCTACTGAATCACTTCTTGCACTGACCTCAGTCGTTCCAACTTGGCTTCACATGGCTGACCTTGCTTAAAACAATCAATTTGATTATCTTCACTACTATCAACGTTAACAGTGATGACACAGCCGCGAAAGGAATTGACTATCATGTCACGAATATTATCGAAAGGATGAAAAAGATGAGACTAAATAACACGATAAACATTCTGTTGGCGTGTTCCGAGAACAGATTGGAGACAAATCGTTATGTGGACATGTACCCATGGAGCTTTCGTTTCTCGTGTTCACTTCTCTAAGATCGGATACCGAAAACGTCGTTTTGGCAAAAGTGACTGGTTAGAGGACGCTTAAAAATGATTTGGTTGTGCCTGTGAATTTCATTATTGGAACGCCAAAGAAAAACATTTTCAATAAATTCATGGTCGAAATCCATAAGATGAAAGACATCTGCAGACACATGAACATCAACATTTACGAAGGTTCAAAATCAAAGAAAATAGCAATAGATTTTGCTTAAATTGTGAAATTTGTGTTTTCCTGAGTCTTAGTGGTCATCAATTGATCAAAAAGTGCTAATAAAGATAGTGTATGCTTATTTTAGAATATTATTATGTTTGTTTTCCACCATTACCTTGTCCTGCGCTCAATCGAGGGGCTGCGCTTATAACAAATGCTTGCTGGGAGGGGCGCGCTTATTCGAAGGGGGTGCGGTAAATCAAATAATTAAGGTATTTTGTAAAGCAGCATTACCTTTCTTACATCTTATTGCCCTTGTTTAGGGTCAGTAATTTGACCTTTTTCACCTATAATTCTCCTGGGACGCCTGCACGCGCTAAAGTCAGGGAGGCAGGGTTTCCACTGAGATCATATTATGAAATTGAAAGACTTCGAAAAGTTTTTTGACGATACACCAAAGTGCCACGATTTCTAAATTATGCACAATATTTAAATTTAATTTTAAAGGTAAACCGTAGTTTTAAATTAGATAGTAAAAGTTTAATATGGAGAACAGACATCATTAAACAAACACCTTCAAAATTTTTCCCAGTAGCTTCTCCGGTCTTTCGATGAAAAATTCCAATCCAACATTAACTTCACAAAGTTTACGACAGAGAGGCAAAATTAAGTCACTACACATCGCGACATTTGTGACTGATGCTGTATTGTTACAATAATATACAAAGTTTGTTGCTTCAATAAAATGATCAGCTATGGTAGATCCCATGTTGCTTACTGTTTGTAAGTGCTGTTTGAAAGTTTTATCATGTGTGCAGTGACCCACAAAATTGTCCATTTGCCTGCTGCTAAGCATCGGGCTGAGTGTCTATGTATCCAGAAGATACTTAACATGAAAATTTAATAGTAAACATGTAATATTAAAGGAGCACAAGTAGTATTTTTCATAGTATATGCCCTAAAACGCCTTCTCCACGTGTTGCATTTTACACGACTGCGACAACGTAACACGTGAGGCTAATCAGAACTTTACCTGTGTTCAATTTTGGTCAAAGTTCAAGATACGTATTTGTTGGAAATAAATCATTTCTCATTATGTATTTTTGCATTTGTCTTATTATAAGGCGTTACACTTGTTTTGTTCTGTGGTCGCATAATCTTATTGTATTGTCAAGTCAGGCAGGTAGCGCAATATCAACTTTAAAATATTATTACTCCTTAACTGAGAAGTTTTGGTCATCAAAATCTCTTGTTACATGCTAAATTTAATAGAGAATCCAAAACTGTTCTTTTTTCTGCAAAATCATCAACAGTTCACAAGATGAAAAGTAATTCTTGCGGCCTAGTACGAAAATCGGCTTAAACAGATTTGACTTCCATTGTGAAACAACCGTGTCAGAGGTTGGGTGCAACAACTAAGTGATAATTTATTGCGGACTTTTATTTCATTGACTATGGATCCAAAACAGAATGTTTTGCCAATAAATTGCTTTGAATATTTTCAAACAGTAAAGAACTAAAATAAACCAACACAACGAGATCGATCAAAGTATTAGTCATCTGTAAAAATTTCCTGTCTCAAAAGGCACAGCTTCCCCCATGCCGGTACAGGGGCAGCTGTCCTTCCTCTCCCCAAGCGTAGGCACTTCTGTAATTGGCTATGACTTGCAGTGGCAGATTCAGGAAAATTTTATCGTCCAGCATACGTAAAGAACCTCCTAGATAAGATGTCTTATTAGAGGAAAGACGGAAAGAATCTTTGTTTGAGCACTTCTCTAACAGTGGATGTCTGCCCTTGTATCCCAGTGGAAGCTTAAAATTTGCATGGATATTCGACTACAAGTTAACAAATGTGTTATGTCAAGTATTCTAAGTATAATGACGTGCCTGACAATTACTGTCAATAAATAGCAATGCTCATTTTCTCATTGCAAAATACAACAATTGGAGACGGAGAAAACACGGTGCCCATTCACTTTAACCTACAAAACCCGATTCAACTAACAGGACGTTCAAAATCTTGTTTTGTTGGTATAAAAGATTTATGAAATATAAAGATGTTGTTTTTACACCGAAATATTGGAGAGTCTATTGGATGCAGCATAACTGCGTCACTTTGCTTGTTTGTTCGTTTTCGGGTAAATCCGATCAGCTTCAAGTCTAAATTTGCACTTGGCTTGCAAGGGAAGAAGAACAACGCCATCACTAGTAGTTCCGCCAAGCTCAAGATCGGCCCACGAACATAAGGAATCTCATGTGGTATTTTCATCAAGTTAAGCATGCACTAAACAAAAGATCGTGAGCTTTTTCTTTTCAAGCGAAAGATGCAGCTGTATGGAAGCCAGTCTTAAAAAAGGATAAGGAAAATAAACCAAGACCTTCAGTGCTCAGAAAAGTCAGTCATCACTTCATTGTTGGGACATGTTGATGTTTGTCTTTATGCTGAGTTGTTTGTTGTCCAATGAGGCATTAAAAGAGACAGAGCAACGTAGCTTACAACATTGAAAAATGACAGTTTTGTAGAAAGCTGAAGTAAAAGAGGCAAAAGCGCAGGTGGAAATTCAAATGCCAATATGAAAACAGCATCAAAGGTTTGGTTGTCCGTGCTTGACAGCAATGGTAAGCTGGAGAGACATACAGTACTGTCTATGTTCTGAAAGCAAAACGCCACTGAGGACAGTGATTACAGGGGCACGTTTGGTACCCCCAGCCACAAAGGTGTGTCAAGTGCAGGTAAAGAAAATGTATCTGCTATACATATGGAACAGTTAACCACGTTTAAGTCCCTGTGGCCTGAAGTTTGGGTTGGTAATCCAGTCAAAAAGGATGTGATTTGCACAGAAATTGAAAAGGTAACAGACAATGTGCTGGGAGTAGCTTGAATCAAGTGTAGTGATGGTGATCGTATGGCATGCAGTTAACAATGAAATTTAACAAAATGAAATAACAGTCAGGTTAGTACGGACTACCACAGTCTTAGTAGCACTGAAATGATTTTGTACTAAAGCAGGATTCACACTAATAGTGGAACTACTAACATTGTAAAGTTACAGAGCCTACCATTCCTCTATCTGATAGGTACAAACAGTGCACGAAGCCCATGTAGAGTACCATTAGGGTCATCCATAGTAACATGAGTTGATTGGAGAAAAGTGTTGCGTACGCTATTCTGGTACATTTTACGAAGAGAGTCAGCATGATTTTTACTAAGCAAATTTTACAGAACAAGGAATGTTCAACAGCCTGCAGATACAACAAGGATCCGTAAAATATGTTTAGTGGGCAAATCTACAAAATACCCATAACTACTGACATACTATAAGTTATGGTATTATAACAACCAATATTAAAGTGAAACAGTACTGGATGAATTTATACGGGGCATCTTTAGTGGCTTACTTTTCTAATTGCTGTCAACATGAGGTAAAGGCAGCAAATTGATGTGACCAATTTTCGATAGATCGTCAAAACTAGCAACATAAGCAGTGTAGGGCGATGCAGTATGATTCAACAATTTACAACCAACAGTATCACAAGATGATTTGTGACAATGGTGTAAATGAGGAAACGTGTGACATAGTGTGTTTGGTATGCTGCTATGACGCATCAGACGTATTACAATACTACGGTTAAAGTTTCTGGACTGCATATCTATTATGATAATTTATTTCATTTAAGACTTACCCCCCAGCTTTAGGCTTTGTCCCATGTGAGAGTAAGAATAACAAGAAGCAGCATCAACAACGTATTGTTAGAAAGAAACGGCAGTTTCTGTAGTTACTAAGTTCTTTGGATTGTAGGGAGGACCTAGATGAGAAAAGTATAATGGAGTTCGATCTCGTCACCTGACGCATTACGATGCATACTTGGGATGACCTTTTTCAATGAATGCTGGAAATCGATGAAAATCGATGAGCAAAGTCAGTGACAAATTTATTAGGGCGTTGCTGCATGCTGCAATACATCCGAAGGAGGTGCCATATCTATTTGTCTATGAGATGCCACGTCTTACCAGCAAAGCATTCGTGAGAGCAGTTAAGCACAAAATCCCGAAAGAGAGTGAGTCATGTCGGGTACGTCGTAGTCCTCACAAGTGTCAATGCAAGTTAATCCTGTCATTAAAACGTGGCGAGTTTGCTAATAAAAGTTTTATGGTGGGAGAAGAGATCTAACGACATCGATAGGGTGGTTCAGTCCTTTCAAGAATGATAGCTTGGAATGTAACACAGTTATTCTTTAAGTTTTTGTTTGTTCTTACTAAATCTAGATTTACAAAAATATTGATAGGAATGCTTATTTATTATTTGTTGTGATCTTTGAAATGTTCTTCACGTTGATTAACTCTCCTCTACACAACCTGTGTATGTGACGTCGAACTTCGTGTTCCGATTCTAGAAAGAATAAGACAATGTCATCGAAAAGGTTGATCTCGATACAATAAAGCGACCAAGGGCAATATTAACACTACAAATTGTTGAGTGTAATTAAGGGGTCTGATTACACAGGGAGAACTATCTTGATAGATGAGAAGTCAAGTATTTAGGATATAAAACATGCATTAGAGACTGATCTACCATTGAGGTTGACCAACATGACTGCCCATTGTCAGCTCACGAGTCGACCACTTTGCTACACATACGCAAACGTTTTTATATTTTCAACTAATGCACACTGACATTTGCTTAGGATTTCAAGTGACAACTTCGAATATGGTTCTTGTGCAAGATAAGAACTTAAGAACCATTAACTGCTTTAAAAAGGATGATATTGAACAGCGTCATTTTCTGACCAAGAAAGCATATCACATAATCGTTTATCTTCATTTAAGGATGCAAACATTTATATTTTTTATTTTTGTAGCGAACTCGTTATAAATCGTAGCTGATTTCTGTGTCAGGATTACAGAAGTTGCAGCCTGCTGGAAAGTAAGCTCTTCATGAGAGTGGGTTCCCATTACCTTCTCTCGCCAGTGGTATTTTGGTTTTGTGATGACGCAAATTCGAACTCGCAACCACAATATCGTCGTCTAATCCACGACAGAACGGCGGCTGGCTCTAGCATCAAATTGTGTGCCAAAAATGGATCAAAATAACCTCAAATAAAATTGTAGTATGTAAAGGTACAAGAAATCAATACAATTAACAAAAAATGTTCCCTTATCATTTAAATTCGAAAGTTATCATTTAAATTCGAAAGTTATTTTGATGTTGGTCCGTAAGATTAGATAGAAGGAATTTGTTGCAAAGCGCTGTAGTCATCGGTATCAATGTTAGTGTATTTTCGTAAATATCTCAAGGACCGACCATTCGAAAAGTGGTCGATACGTAACCCACCATTTCTTTGCTAATATGCCTCCTATTCTAAGTATGCCATTGATGTTTGAAAACGCGTCTTTTAAGATAAATCCCGGTTTCCAGCCATGTAGTTATTATAAAACCAGATTTAGCTGGTCTCCATGGTAGACTCATTACTAGACTCCTAAAGTACAAAAGCAGGTACACAACAACAACTATATAACAATTAGCAAGGCATCAGTTGATGATGTGGCAACGCTTGTCGCAGGAAAAGCTACTTATTACAATTACTGTTCTATAGAGCTGTTCTTGGTTACCTAGACAGAAAAGAAGAACAACTCTTGCGAGTGCTGCCAGCAGATGATTCCGCATACCGGTCCACTAATAGGCTCAAGGGGTCATCAGGAGAGAATGCGTTCCGTTCGGAGCCTTCCTCTCGACAGATTTTCTATGCACCGGCCCCCCTCACTGCTGTGTGGCCCCACCTAATAGATCTAATGGACAGTGTGTTGGTGTAACTTCATTTCACTTCTCACTCCACTCCCCATAATTCCTTTTTAGCCATATCCAATTGCTTGCTTTTTCCACCGTTTCTTGAATCTCCTGTAGGACTTTACACACCTTTATATGGCTCAAGCCTAATGTCAATAACCACCCTTTCATTCTGCTACCAATGAATCCTCTACATCCTACTTCCACCGGGAAGTGAACAGCTTGCCATTCAGCATCTTTGCATCCATTAACTAGCCCTTCATATCGTTCATCCTTTTGCAATTGTGCAGAATCACTATTGTCTTCATGAGGCACTGTAAGTTCTATGAACTTTACAATCTTTCTCTCTTTGCAGACAATAAAAATATCAGGCCTCTTTGATGTTGGAATAGGGAACTGCATTTGACATGTTTCCAAGTCCGCTGCTACTTCTCATGTGCCACTCCATAGTTCCTTCTCTTCCATTGACACATCCTGGCTTGGGTGTCCTTGACGTACAACGGTAATATTTCGTTTGGCTACAAATCTCCTTGGCCTTTTTACGG
Source organism: Chironex yamaguchii (assembly GCA_024741275.1). Lineage (NCBI taxonomy): Eukaryota > Metazoa > Cnidaria > Cubozoa > Chirodropida > Chirodropidae > Chironex > Chironex yamaguchii. The sequence continues at coordinate 7,175 of JANTCA010003189.1, read as the reverse complement.
AATTGATCTCTTTGATTTGCCATCGGCTACTCGAAACAAGACTTTCAGTACTTGGTTATGTCTCCATGTATACCTGTCTAAAGCCAGGTTACAATTTGACAGAATGTTCTTCATGGTGCCTTTCTTACAACATCTGAAGGTGTCATCCTCGGCTACCTTCCACCGCACCAGGTTTGTGAGAGATGGTATTACATCATATGTTGAACGAATTATGAAATTTGTTCTTGACGTGCTCCATTCCCAAATCTCCTTCCAACCTATTTTTCTTTCCACAACATTTTCCTCCCATTTGGTCATTTGTCCTTGATGAGCACATCGGTGGAGTTTTCTCTTTTCTCCCTTACTCTGGGCGGCATGTTGAAATTGTGCTGTCTTTCGATTCTTTCAGCATCATACTTTCCCCGTTTTGTATACTTCAACAATAGAAGTTATTGGTAGTTGCAAGAAACCGTTCGATCGATACAGAGCTGAGTTGTTTGTGACATTCGGAAGTCCTAACCATTTCCTGATACAGATGCTGCACTTCTGCTCAATGATTTCTACTCGAGACAGTGCTACATCAAACATCATCAGTGGCCATGCTAATCGTGGATAAAGACCATATTGCAAGGACCAAATTTTGTACTTGCCAGGCAATTTTGATTGATCAATAGCTGCCAATCCCTCCTCTGCTTGATTCATCACTTCTATCCCACATGATCTGTCCGACAAAGTAATGGCATACCATCTCCCCAAACTCTTTACCGGTTCTTCTTACACGATTGGTATGTACTCGCCATTTAATGAGTACTTTACTTCCTTTTGAATTCCCTTCCGGAACGTTACACTTTGGGATTTCTTAGTTTTAAAAGCCATTCTACCCCTTGCCACAAGCGAGTCAAGTCTTTCCAAGGTATTTCTCATTACTATCTGGCTTCTGGTCAACAAAGTGATATCATCCATAAATGCTTTTTTTGACTGAACGTGAGTTACTTCTTCCAGGCAATACGTAGATCTTAATAGCAACTCCATGGCTAGCAGAAACCATATCACAGATACAGTACAACCCGCTGCTATTCCAACTTCAAGACGATGCCAGTCGGTTGTAAACCCTATCCACTCGCCATTTAATGAGTACTTTACTTCCTTTTGAATTCCCTTGAGGAACGTTACACTTCGGGATTTCTTAGTTTTAAAAGCCTTTCTACCCCATGCCACAAGCGAGTCAAGTAGACACAGAGTATTCACAAAGTAGACACAAAGTATTTTATTTCCAAAAGCATAAAGAACAGATGTAAGCTTAAAATTGTAACAACTGGAGCGTGGAAACCTAGTCTCACGACTGCAAAACTGGTGACTTTCCACTGAAATAAGCAATATTCTACCTCACTTTTACTTTGATTAAACTTGTCCTTGTCTTTAGCAGAGCGTTTTCAGAACTTTCAGTGTATTTTGTTCTTCTATGCAATGACGTTTTCTCTGCGATATTATGTATTCTGTTCTACAATACTCTATTGCTCCCCGCAATGTTCTGCTGCTCTCCACCATGTTTTGTTGCTCTCCACCATGTTGTGTTGCTCTCCACCACGTTCTGCTGCTCTCCACAATGTTTTATTGCTTTCCATCATGTTCTGCTGCTCTACACCATGTTCCGTTGCTCTCCACCATGTTCTGCTGCACTCCACAATGTTCTATTGCTCTCCATCATGTTCTGCTGCTCTCCAGCATGTTCTGCTGCTCTCCACAATGTTGTGTTGCTCTCCAGCATGTTCTGCTGCTCTCCACAATGTTTTATTGCTTTCCATCATGTTCTGCTGCTCTACACCATGTTCTATTGCTCTCCACCACGCTTTGTTACTCTCAGCCATGTTCTGTTGCTCTCCACCACGCTCTGTTACTCTCAGCCATGTTCCGTTGCTCTCCACCACGCTCTGTTACTCTCAGCCATGTTCCGTTGCTCTCCACCATGTTCTGCTGCTCTCCACAATGTTTTATTGCTCTCCACCATGTTCTGCTGCTCTCCAACATGTTTTGTTGCTCTCCACCATGTTCCGTTGCTCTCCACCATGTTCTGCTGCTCTCCACAATGTTTTATTGCTCTCCATCATGTTCTGCTGCTCTCCACCATGT
>JANTCA010003188.1:0-10918 GCA_024741275.1 Chironex yamaguchii | reverse complement strand
TTTGAAAAAGAATTATTTTAAGCTATTTCTTAAAATAACAAATCATGGTTTACTTTTGAGTCTTGTTACTTTAAACATATATATATATATATATATATATATATATATATATCAAATGTGATGAGTATCCTATATCACCTAAAATTGGACCATCGCATCCACGGACAACCGGGTTGCCTGCAGCAAAGTCGTACATTGTAAAGTTTGAATACACTCTTTACAAAACTTGATTTAATTCTTAAACACCTTTTGTCTGCGTGAATAAACTTCTTGCAGCTTGGATTCAAAGAAATTGCAAATTTTGTTCATGATGCACCTCGGATTGTGTAAAGCTTCCTTAAATAATTTATCGTTTCGTCAGCAGTAATCCTTTAAAATGCCGTCCTAGAACCCGAACCAAATCGAGAAAAATTGACAATACACTCGAACTTTAAGGCCAGAATATTCCTCAAACATTTCCTCGTTCGTGTGTTTACTTCCTTATATTTCTCATTTTTATCATTGGAAAACAAATAAACACGTTAAATGTCTCTTCGAGACACCAAGAGACATTGAAATTATTTTAAGTTAGCAATGTAGTACTTTCCACAAGTTAGTGAAAATTCCGTTAAAGATGGGGTGCTTTCATCTTCTTGGGTCAGTTAAATTTTCTTATAAAGATTAAATTGAAAGTTTCCTCTACAATCGATAGTTAATTGTGCATTGTACATTCTAAACTGCAACACTTGGTTACACTCATTTCACTCCTTATTGAAAGCTAGGCTAGTAAATACGCTAATCAAGCATGTATTAGTTGTATTAGCTGACTTCAAGGTGATAACCACGTGTGCTAAAACAAGATCATTTAGAACGAAGACCAACCCCCAGCGAGATCTTTCCAAATGTCCACTTGAGTTTTATGACAGCAATTCGTGGTCACACATCTATAGATAGTCATGTTGTGGGTAGCAGATAACACCGGTGTAAAATGATAGTTCCTTGTTTCTGCTTATCAGCATTCGATCAATTCTGGTCGACCAACTTGCACCAAAACAGACAAACAGCGAGTGCAAGTTGCAACATGACTTGTTTACAACAAGAACATTTTAGGGGCAAATTTAAACCATTGGAAAAGAAAGGACGGTCTGTTTGTGAGGTCATAATACCTGATCCTTGCCTTTATTCTAAAATTATTTTTGACATTAACGAGTGTTCCCCAACGTTTAACGCGACGCCTTTTAACTGTTAGGACGTTAATCAATATATATTGGACAAGCAATTAACAACCAAATTTAATGAGGATTTCCCTTTATTTACCTGAGATTCGTATCACTATAAGATCCCAGAGATGGAAATGGCTCTACAGAAGTTTTAAAGCATTGTCTCCTACGTATCTATATTGTTGGGAAATCAGTGAGGGAACCAAGGAAGCCATAGAGTTTACAACATTGAGTTATAGTCCCAAATGAACATTGAACAAACAGCTTTACAAATGAACAGTGACATGAGAAATATTATCCCCTAATCGATTCTTAAAATATTCATATACTGGCTGTGCATAAATGGTTATTTTGTGAATGTTTTCTTTGATAATTTGTACAATTTACTTCGGTTGGTCAATACAACACACCGGGTTGTCATTAAGGCAACCAGTGTAGAAACTTGCACATAAAGAGAAAAACGAGACAGGCCGAGCTGTAACCAGAGCAGTTTGAGAGATTTCCAACAATTTTGAGGGTTAAAGGAGTTCTGCACCCAACTCGACTAAAATGCTAACGACAACGGGCATGTGAAGGAGATACATCAAACGAACACTCAAATCGGCTCGCCCTCGAATGCTTTCCCCAAGTGTCATTGCGATTTTGACACAACCTGCGCTACAGTCACTGACAACAGATCAGATTCACCTTTATACTTCCCGCTTTATACAAGACGAATGAATGTACTTAAGATAAATGCCACTGGAGCCTATGGGGCCTATACAAGGATGTCATATTTTACGGTACAGTTTCGACTTGGAAGTTGGGAATTTGAAGTATATTTCGTAAGCAATGTGTTTCTATAGTCAACAGCTACCATGATCTCGCTAAACAAAGCTTTAATCCTTAGACTTCAAGAAAACTAGGTAATGAACCAAAATTGACCGTTCTCTTCGTCTCGCTGCCATGATTTCCTCATAACTTTGAGCAGTCACCGTCTTGACTGTCTCCTTTCCGGTTAACTGTGAAAACTACAAACATTTTCATCAGGACAATCACTACCCAACTGACATTAGATTTTCAGAGTACCGAATTTCCAATTCAACATACTACTGCAAAGCCGAGGATTACAGTCCTACGTAAAAGAAAGGCGCTAGCCATGCCATGCGATTTTAAGGCATCATGACATGAATTGACGACGATTAACGTTATTAGTCCAAAAAGAAAAACTATTCTTAGGGAACTGATTAATTCTCTACATGAAGTAAGTTATCGTCAGCCTGACTAAAACATGACCCAGGACGGGCAAACTGAGTGTCATTCAAAACAAATTGATATAACTCAACTGCCGTAAACTTCCTTCCCATGAAACTTACATGCAATTTCAAACGAATATTCTTAAGGCAAAACAAGGAAACGGGAATGTAGCAACGCTACAAGGTAAAAGATACAAATTTATCAAGCCTTCCAATGTGTCATAAGGAATGCCATGCCTTCACACCAGCCTAATTACGGACACAAAATTAACGATTCTTTAGCCTTACCTTCGAATGTTATCCCTAACAGAAAAAAGTATAATGTCCTGTACATAAAATCCATAATAGGTGAAAATCAGTTAATACTGAGGAGTTTAAAATATGACATCGATAAAAGATAGGACAACTATACATATCACTAGAAGTACACCAACGCTGTTTTGCAGCGCTTTCTTCTCCACCAAGATTTTGGATCAATACAGGAAGTCACATGTATTAGCAGGAGCCAATCACGTGCAGAATGAAAACAATAGTTCAACCGAATCGGCAAGATCAAACCATGTGTTGCTAAAACATGGAATGAGGCATAACAGCTTAGGCATGTCGAAGTCCACCCTTTTTTATGGCGTCACTGAATGAAGTCTTGTAACAATTATTTTGGTATAATGACAATGAAACTAAGTGAGATTAGCCTCTTTCTTATATGAAGTCATCAGTTCCTATACAGTAGTCCGATTTCCTCAAACAGATTTACTTCAACAAATATCAACGTGCGGACAAAAACCGTAATTCTTGTAAAAAAAGCTGGTGTTTAAGCTTTAGATAAAGGAAAAATCTTTATAATTACCTGGCAAATCCATCATTTTAGAAGATTTTTCCTGATACTAATGAGTAGTAGTAAAGCAAATGTAACCGTCAAGAAGCCTCAGTCAAGCTGACTATGAAGAAACTTGAGGCTTCGTTACAGAAACTCTAGGATGTTTTGAGTTCTCCGTTATCATTCATTAATCTGATCTCCGTGCTCAAAATGATGGGTGGAAGCTTGAATTTAAACATTCGTTTTGCTAAATTTTAGGACAATGGTTGAAAACCTACTTGCCAGAAGTCTTGTTTTTGTTAGTACTGCAGCAACTTTACTAGTTGTGGACATTTAGGAAGAGGGATGAAATGTGGCTGATTGAACTGTGACTGGAAAAAGATGATGAGTATCAGCTGGACGGAACACACAGCCAGTGAGCATGCAAAAGGACGAATAACAGCACCACTAGACAAAGAACTGTTGCCGGAAAGTAAGGAAAGATAACTTAGAAAGTTCCACCAGTACTGTGAAACAAGAGCTGACATCCTCGTGTTAACAACAACAGAAGTGTAGCCACTTGGCAAGAATGGGAGAAACAGAAGATAAGAGAAAATACACTTAGAACATCAGTGAATGAAGCAAAGAAGGGATGACTGAAATGGCGGATGTAGCTAAAAGGAGGAAAAGACCTTAGCGATACAGCTGAGGGCTATGATTTTAGACAAACATACAAGTTAAAAGTGGTTCTTTTTTCCATTCTACATCAGAACGATCAGAGAAAAGGGATTTAAATGTTGTACTGATCCAGTACTTGAGTTTCAAGCAAGCATCTCTCCTCCTCCTGAATACACAACCAATGATCACAGGGGTGGTCAAAGTTGTACAATAAAATCTAAACGATGCGGCAATGAGGTTTTAAGTTTCAAGTTAAGCCTTTCATCGAGAAGAGGAGTATTTAGTTCTACATGAATAGAGTAGCATAAATAACCGGATGTTTACTATTTTGAGCCTATCATATCCTATGCTGGACATAAAGTCAGGCAAGATAAATATCAATCTTTTCTGCCTCGCCAGAATTTCAAGAAATGCTTCCAACGCATCATACGTCAACCATGCACTGGGAGTTTTCATATAAAACGATGACCACGAGGGTTTGTTAGGAGATGTAACCATTACCGAGAAACCACTTACATACACATCACAGACATAACTTGATCTCCATTGCCATCCAACTCCATGTTTGTTTTTCTTATATTTCATGAGGGCTTTGCGTTAGTCTTTCCTCTTTTCTGAGTTTATTCGTCTCTTTTCCTTCTATTCTTGCCTTTGCTGTTGTCCTGTGTCTTTATCCTGATTGTTTTTCTCTAAATGGATTTCACCTATGATCGTTCACAAAAATTGTGAGACTGCATTGATTTTTCGCCCCTTCGCCCTACAAAGCAATGTTGTTGGGCGAATTGAAGAGGAAGATGAAGGTAAGTGATGATTCCAAAACAACATTGCTTTGTACGGGGGAGGGACATGAAAAGTACTGTCCTTTTATTGAAATATAGAAGGGTATTCTCAAAAATCAGCGAAAAATTGTGTCAGTGGAAAGGAGTTTCAATATATTTTGTGAACGATTGTAGACCTGGAAACTCCCTATCTCTCACTGTGCCACATGACTGCTGTGCAGGGTGAAGATTCGCGAATGGATCATTCTCTTCCCAACAAAGGTGGCACAGTTACAAATTCTAGAAGTCATTTGTTGTGATCTAGGCTCATGGCTCTACATGATTGTGAGTAGTATATGGATTAAACTGGCACAGACATCAATAAACACATGTTAGTTTGTTTTTAGAAGATAAAGTAATTAAAAAGGGAAACAAAGCTAACTAATAAAAGTTAATTGCTCTCAAATACAATAAGTTACAAATTAATTATAGTGTGAAAAAATAAAGGTCTTCAGAACAATGTATCTGTAGGGCTCAAAAAGGTAATATTTTGTGGGGACTGTCAGGATAAGTTAAGTTAACTTTGAAAAATTACAGACAGAAGACTTCGTAAAATATACACAGATTTTAAAAAGTATAAAACAGAAAACATTTTCATGTTAAGATAAGGTTACAATACGTTGATATAGGTTAAAATATGTCACAACAGTCCAGTAAGGTATGTCGAAAGAAATTAGTGTCTCTGTACTCCATATTTAGTCAGTTGTAGACAATAATTACTCAGTATCCCATTACTTCAGCTCTCCTTCAAATTTAATGTCAGGGACACAGTCTGTCATTGTTGTGAGCAATATGCTTTGAGATAAATCTTAACGTATCTTTTGACCCACACTTAAGCAGTTACTTCGGATAAAAACGTCAAGGTTTAGTAATTTAACACATACAATGATGTCTACTGACGTTAAGTACAACTTTGAAATAGTCTTACTTCGCAACAAAAATTATGATCATCACATCAGGAGACGGTTGCGGATTGTAATTTCACATGAATATTAGTTAATCTTAAAAGAGTGGTACATTTATCAGTAAGTTTTTGCTGTGATCTGTAGGTTATAGTTCAAATACAATAATGGGAATAATTGACCATTTTATAGAACCTCTGTTCCTTTATGAAAATAACAATATAATCGTTTGAAATCAAGGTTAACTCACCGAACTACCTCATCCTACGTCTGGTCACAAGATACAATCAGTCAAAATAGTCAAACTGTGAGACACTGTTATTCGTTCGATACGACTTGTTCTTATGAGAAATTCCTCTACAACAGGACATAGCTTCAATAGACTATATTAAGATTTAATATTCCTCTTTTTATTATATTTTAGCTTAGCTCAATTTGAAACAAAAACGATTATGAATAGAGTAGAGAATCCAGGCTGGATCCGATTGAAACAAACGTTTGCCTGTGGTGGCATTAACGCTATAATTCATAATGTATTGACTCCGATTTTTATCTAGGAAAGAAGAATTTCGTTAAACCTGCAGGTTGCATTGATTGCGTGCTAGTAACAGATACAGCGAAAAGGTTATACATAGCTCCAATGATACATTGTCAGATAGCAAACGTAAATTGAAATATACTGTCGTGTAATTCAACAAAATCTTATTTAAATATTCTGACTGTTTTCTTGAGTTTATAAAATTGATATTGTATGATCGTATCTAAGTTTGCAATTTCTGAGAAACGAATGATATATCCAGGGTGGGGACCGAATCCAACATTCTCTGATATCCAGGCAGAATGCTTCAACCATTAAGCTACCGACACGTTGTTTATCAGAGGTGAAATTGCGACATCATGATTTCGTATTGCGTTACTACAAAATCACTTATTTGTTTTGCTACTTTTTAAATCTTATCACGTTCACATGCTACATTTTTTAAAATGTGAGATGACATTTCAACTAAAAGAAACTTGTCTGTAACAAATGGTGCATTTAAGTACGCCAATTCCTTGTCAATGCTCACATTCAATTGTTGTTATCAAAGCAACAGTTGGCAAAGCAGAACTGTATGTTTTGACTGACTGGGAATGTAACTTGGAACTATTAATGTTAGAAACTTCAGTCGTGTCAGTTGATCATTGATTTTTATTTCATCAAATATATTATTTACCTGTTGGGACTAAATAAAGTATTGTATATTTCATGCCCGTTGGAAACTTTTAAGTGACGTCTTTGAGGCCATTATCGTTGAATAAAGCTAGTAGGGGGAGCTATTGCCCCCCAATTCTTACCAGTTCTTAAAACGAATCCTTAACCCTTGGCAACATTTTTCCTCCGATACAAAGAAAGGACTCGAGAGATTTTTAGTCAGGAGGCTGGAGATAGTATCAATTAAACGAAAAACAGAATTTAAAATGAAGTTGTATGCATAAGAGGAAGTCAATGTACTGATATACAGGGTCAGGGTCATCCAGAAGATGGCTTTGCTCTGGGTTATAGTGTTGAAAATTTGCCGAAGAATGGGTGTCGTCATTAACATCGATCTTATTTAAGAGTTGCGTAGTTCCATTAGTCCTTTTACTAAACTCAGTTTTTAAACCATGCTGTGCTTCTTATACAAATTCAGCTATTTGATGATTTTTAAAGTAACTTGCAAACAGTCTTATCCAGTTGATTATCAAAAACATACTAATTTTCCAATCAATGCATATTTGGCGACAGATGGAGTGCCATACACACTGTTGCGACAGTCCTGTCCAGGATTTCTTCATTCACTCATGAGAGGCTTCAGATTAGAGGATTAAAAAACTTGCTACCTGCAATCGGCAATCGATCCCACCGAATGTGAAATATATCTTCAACAAACATAACAATCTGCACACAAGAGTAATTAGAGGTAAATGTTTCATGTACGCACAATGGATATTATTATAAAATTAATTAAAAGTATTTTATCGACGCTTTTCGAATCACTTGAGTATTTCGGCTTGACAAGGAAGTTGGTTTGACCTCCCTTTACTACCATTCTCGCTTACATTGTTGAATAGTAGCTTCCAGTTCCTGTGCAATAGCGCGGTAAAATTGGATAGATTCTATCCTTGGACAGTATAGGAGGTTCTATTGTATATTCTCATCTTTTCATGTTTTGATTTTGATATCTTGGCTTTGCCACATACCGAACTAGGCTATTTCTCTTAAAGTCTCGTTATTTCTAAACTTTCCGCCACGCTAAACATTAAACGGAGTTCAATTCCCATTTTGATTTTTTAATGCTTTCCCTTTTGATTTGCTTATTGTTCTCCCTTTTGATTTGCTTATTGTTTTCCCTTTTGATTTGCTTATTGTTGTATTCCTATTTTATTCGATTTCTTAATGTCAGTTGCATTGTCAGTGGTTTTTTGTCTCTATTATCACCCAGCCGACCGCCGTACAAAACGAGCGCAAACGACGATCAATAGATGCCTCGAAGGGACAAAACACATGCCGCCAGTAAAAGGACACGCCAATGGACGAATACCCAATTACTTAACTGGACTATCGGGATCAAATGACTAACATGGTCTTTCCACTATTCCATTTTAAGCTGTTCTGTTTGTTAGGGAGGGCGTCAAACTTGCACTCGTAAGACTTGAGTTCGAAGCTAAGATGGTTACAATCATAACTTGACTCCTATTTCTTTGGATTCATCAGCATTGTTTATGCTATTCTTTAATGATGACGTTAGTAACATCAAAATTTCAAACTGAATTTAATGTCTAGATTTAAGTATTTTGCACTTCACACTTTTATTATTGAAGAAAACAAAAATTACAAAAAAAATAACCTACTTACTTTGATATCACCTCTGGAGGGATCGTTATGGACACAAGGATGCATCAGCTTCACTTATGCCATCAACTTAGCTCCAGCGACGATGGCCTGCACGAGGTGGAGCTGCCTTCAACGATCTTTCAAGTTCAAGCAGAAGAAGAATCAAAGAAGCAAATCACATTAAATGACAACATGCCATTTTTTGTCATTTTAATTTAAAGATGATTTTAGCAGTAAAATGTCCTATCCTTTCTTTTTTGTATTTGAATGTAGATTTTTCTTCTTTTCCTCTTAGTTTGATTGTGCATTCCACTGAGTTCCTTCTGGCACATATTACACGCATTGTCTGTTGGGTGGTTGTCTAAGTGACGAATTAGCCCTCATTTTAAAGCCTATCTCTCTATTTGGCAGGTCATTGTGGTAACGTCTAAACCTAACGGTCTTATTCTTAAGGCATGTGAGACTATAGTAAGGGGTTAAAGTTGGCTTTAAAAGTAAAGTATGAAAATTGTTCTGGCCAAAAATCGCTTGCTCTCGCTGACCATAAAAATTTAAAGCAATTAACCTTACGTAAGCTAAAAAACATTTCAGGGTAACCTTATAATGTCGCAAATTGCAAACTATGACATCCCAAAGTAAACTCTGAGAATCTACGTCTCGTATTGGTGACCTCGACGTGATCTGATGCCACAGTTTCATGACTTAGTACATTGGATGCCTTTGATTTTTCTAGAAGCTATTGAAATTCTGAGAAACAGATCATACGTCGAGTGTGGTGACGGAACCTGCAATCCTCTGTTTTCCGGACAGAATAATCTGACTTCTGAGCTACGAAGATGTCAGTTATCAGAGGTGAATTTGTGATGTCTTGGTTTGTGAATTGTCACTACAACCTTACACTTTTAGAAGTACTTTGGTAATGGATAAAGTCTTCAAGATACAAAAACTTTTACTATCTTCCCAAAAAATGTCTCTAACTTTTCAATTTCATTACCATGCGTTTTGTAATTTTCGTCAGGATTTGGTTTTTTTAATATTTGAGTATTTTGCATCACTAGCTGCTTCTTCGAATACATCCTCATAAGAACCACATCGATGTTAAGATGAGTATCCATCAAAGTATTTTTAATCAGATAATAAACTGTATCCAGGTTTATTATCCAGGTGAGTAAATAAGGTGTAAATTTCAAGATTATTCAGTGTACACTTGCGTGAAGACAAATAAAGGAGGCGTCATTAGTAGACTGTTAATGAGGATTAGAAAATTATTCCGGGTGCCATTTCAGTGGTTGCTCGCACTTTCCCCGCTCTGTCTACTTCTTTTTCAAACCACTGTAACCCCACCTCCTGCATATTCATTACGAACAGAAAGGCAGCAAACTGCTTAGTCAAGTGGGTTTAATTTAATTTAACAGATGGAATCCGGTTGATGGCTGTAGATGTATGCCCCGAGGACTGGCGTGTGAGTCCGGATTTTATCCATACGCTCCCATGGCCTCGTTATGAAGAGAGTTAAGCTGCAGATCGATATAGAGTAAGGAGTAAAAAGACAATTTGATCGCTTAACCAAGAGGATTTACAGCAATCATGACAAACATTTGGGAGGAGTAAGGGACTTGCAGCTGGTTATGAATCAGTAATCGCAACCGTTAGAAATGGTCTGCTTATTGTCCACATGGACGTCATAACGCGAGGAACATGATGCTCAGGCCAAGTTGATGAATTGCATTGTTGACAATCACATTGATACTGGTTATGACTAATGTGTGACTCCGTCTAGCAGGTGACAATAGAGCATAGCAAACAAATAATTGTATTGTTTTGTAAAATGGTTGTTGTTCGCTGGAAATAAAATATGGGAACCAAGGAAGTCTGTGGTCTGACATCGATCTGTCACCAAATACATCTGCACGTTTAGATGTCATGTGCCAAGCTGCAAACGCTCCTAACTTGCTATTTAAGTAGTTTCTGCCCACTAATAACGTGTGTTGTTGCAAAAATCGTTCCTGTCATGCCAACACGTACATTAATTTATTTGGTTGATCAATTTTGTAGCCAAAGGTGGATGTAGCATAGGATTCCTGTGAAGAGAGAGATGACTGGGCATGTAACTGTTGCCAAGGGTAACCTCCCGGCCGTATGAAGCCGTCAGGACTCCGAAACAGCAGATCACAATTTGTCTTTCTTCGGCGGAGAGAGGAGGGAGGAGGCGTTCTCGATGTGTTTCCTGTTAACAAATTTAACCCTTATAATGTCCAATAATCAGCAGTCCTTTTCATGTATTCTTAGGGTCCCCTTCTAAATCAATATATAATTTATGTTATGAAGGATTTGTCCAGTGGCGGCTGGTGCTGGGGGGCACCATGGGCATTGCCCCACCATTCAAAAGCAGAGAAGGTCCTCCATATCCTATTATTTTCTGAATTGACAAATTTT
>JANTCA010003187.1:0-10919 GCA_024741275.1 Chironex yamaguchii | reverse complement strand
ACTGTCTATGCCATGTTTAAGTGATATTGCATTGAAAATGAGTCAATATATGATGATTCATCTCTTGCTTTCAAGGAAAAACTCGGTTGATATCAAGGCAGCACAATTGTAAACCTTCAATGCAGAAAGACCCTTAAAAATAGCCAATGTTTAAGACTTGGAAACACAGTTTTTGCCTTTGAGACTGTCTGCCATGTTTAAGTGACATTGCATTGAAAGTGAGTCAATATATGATGATTCGTCTCTTGCTTTCAAGGAGAATCAAGGCAGCACAATTAAAGAAATACTTTTTCCCGCCATTTCATTGTTTTCCTTCCTGTAGCTTAGATATTGATCACACTTGTCTACTCCAACTATATTTGTATTGTAACCAGTTATTACACCTTGGCTTGCTAATTTTCATTTGTTATACTTCCAAAATTTCCATGAAAGGATGAAATAACAAAGACCTTTTGCTTATCTTTCTAGTGAGCCATCTCATAGCATCCTTTGGGTTATTTCTACTTTCCAGAGGCAAGATCTTGTAAACTCTCAAGTGGTTTCCTTGGTTAAAATCCCATCTAGAAATCTGACCTAAGTCCAAAAATTGAAAATCATCATTGTCATAAATGCGGTCACGATCCATACTTCCTCTGTTTGCTAAGGTCGTAGGATTGGATCTGGTATTTAAATGGATCCTGGTACCTAACTATGATGATTTAACCATTACTATAACAATTTAACCATGATTAACGCAACAAATGAATAGTCATCTATTTCAGACTTCAAAATGAAAGCAATAGTGTTTACCTGAATATGGTGTGGAAGGTAATACTTAATTCAACTCGCATCTCAACAGAAAGTAGTTTGTGGAATTTCATAATATCCGGGGTTATTTGAAACGAATTAACTAACCCTTTGAAAGTTAATTGCACTGGCAAAAGGTTAATTATTGACAGTGCCTGTCAGGAGCCTGACGAGTGGAAGGAAAGGTTGTGAAATTTTCAAGGCACTGGCCCAAGTGTAATTAAAGTTCTTTTGCTGGAGCTAATTTAAGAAGTAGGACTGCAATGCTGACAGGCATTATTAGTACAAGGACAAACGACAGTGGCATGACAAGGTATGAACATGTAGACATGCACTCAGTCAACTATTTTGTTGCAGTAAATTGTGCTTCTAGTTATATTGCAAAGGTTTGGCCTTAAATGGAATAGAATTCTTGTTAGTGGAGGTTGGCTTTCATTTAAGATAACCAAGTAGCAGATTGAGTGATGTAAGCTAAATGAAAGGGAAACCAGTATGAAATTAGCTAAGGATATGAAAATTATTCCAAGCAAATTTTGAAAAAATGAATCATTGTATAAACATTGTGCTGCAAGTACTTGCACTAATACGAAGTGAAGACTGCCTGCAAACATAAACCACAAATAAACCTTGTCTCCAACTTAGAAAACTCCACAGACAATAGGTGGAATATAATTGCTCACTCAGTAGGCCCTGTACAGCTGAAAGTGCTTGTTACCTCAGAGATGTGACTTACTCGTGAGCATGCAGTTGAGTAGCCTAAATTAAGCAATACCATTTTAACGGTCATTGACAAATAAATAACACCCTTACATTATAAAGGAATGTTTTCATGTCTAGATAAATCTGCTAAGCACGTACAAATGAGGAAGGATTTTGAATGTGAATGTGCAAAAAACAATCATTACATGGAAAGGAAACAACTTTAACTGGCATTGCGTGTTGCCCTTTGCCATGCAAAGTTCAGATTTCGATGGCAAGTAGTCACTGTTTGATTAGTTTGTTTTTCATAGAAATCAGTAAAGGAATGTTTTCATGTCTGGATAAATCTGCTAAGCACATTTAGATGAGGAAGGATTTTGAATGTGAATATGCAAAAAAACACTCATTACATGGAAAGGACACAACTTTAACAATCATTAACCTTTTGTACAATCACACGTTCTTGGTACACCTACAAATTTGAAAGCTCAAAGTTATTCTTTAACTAAAACAATTTCCCTTGTCTCTTTAAGCTCCACCTTTTGGCACAATTACAATGTTGCTATGTCAGACAATATTATTCAGAGAGGAACGGTCCTATCCAGTCTCTTTTCCCTGATCAGTGTTTGCTGGAGGGACACTTTCAAGCTTGCCTGGGCATTGGTGCGATCTCCACATTGTTGACAACAACCATCATCCTGCAATCAATGACAAGGGAAGTGTCTAGCATGCAATCCAACTATGGTCTGCAAAAATCATACAATTGTGACAATCATTAATGTTACCTAGGAATGTCATCAAAAGTTGCTAGATGTGTAACTGAAATGAAGATATACAAACACTTCTTTAAGTTGTGTTAGCAGATTTAAGCAAAGATATCCATGCTAAGTTTGACTGTGAGGTCCTGACTTTTTTTACAGGAATATAGACAGGGAATATAGTTTTTATGATTAGTCATGTTTCCCACACTGATTTCTTGTTTCATAAATACACACTGATTTCTTGTTTCATAAATACACACTGATTTCTTGGGTCATAAATACACACTGATTTCACCAAAGTTTTTAACTGACGTATTTACCGCTGACCTCCAAACAATAGACATGAATATGAAGTCAACAAATTCACGTTCATATAGTTATCCCTTTGCCACAACCCAGCTCTCATTACTATGTTAGCACACTGCCTTTAGTCTGGTGCAAAGTATTTTATTTATGTCCTGAGCATTGGCCACGATCTCCATTTTGTTGACATCAACCAACAAATTTATTGAATTTTGCTGCTACCCTGTTAATTGCTTCAAGGTAAAGTGCGTGTAATGTTGGATAGTCGGAAACGTCAAAAAGATTGGCACTGATACATGCCAGGTGTCTGGTGTTTTGATGATTTTGGAGAGGGCCATTGGCTGCCTGTTAATATGTAAATGCAGCAACAACACACTTAAACCAGCAGTAGCTCATTCATCATAATCTACTCTTTACAATGGGGACGTGATCAGTATCCTAATTCTTACGTCTGAAGAGAATGCTCAAGTCCAACCAAGGATCTCTTTTTGTAAAACGTTAGGCCTTGAACTAAGTCAGTGAAGAGTAGCTTTGTTCGCCATGGTAACAATGCTTCACATATGAGTAGTGAAAGTCATACTGTGATGCTTTAAATATCAAGTTCAGACAAGATTCACTATCATTCATATTTGTCAAGTCGAATCTTACATGCAGATGTTACTATAGCGCTCATCAATTCGAGAAATGCCTATTGTTCTACAAACAAAAGAGCTCTTCGCTGATTGGTGCCCTCCCAATGCAGGGACCATGCCCACGGTAGAATCCCCACTTTGATTATTTTATATGCGCGCCACACTGCTATGGGTGGAGAAGTGTATACTGTAAGAAAATTGCAAACAAAGAAATACACAATACTTGCCTCAAATATTTTCTTTTTTCTTATTTTCTTAAACCAAATTCACAGAAAATATAAATACAATTTTTAAATAGTGTTTCATTTATATTAACTTATCATATCTTTGATAACCTTGTTATGTTTCTCGATGTTTTCTACAGAATGAAAAGTTGGGGAACAAGGAAAGGCAAAAAAACTGGAATACCAGTAGATATGAACTAAATACACAGAAAATATAAATTCCTTTTTCTCTGCTAAAATGTTTCTGTTATAATAACTATAATTAGGCTTTATTTTCGTCTTCATGCTTTCTACAGGGAGAAAGTAGAAAAACAGGAAAATTATTTAAGGCAAATTAACAATAGAAGTGCATGAAAGGCATACTTTAATAAGAGTACAAACTATACTGTAATTCAAATCATGAAATATGTTTTCAAAAATATTCCCTTATTTCTTTTCTTTGGCTTATCGGAATAAAAAGTGCCATAACAAAAGAAAGGAGTAAAGAGAGTAAAATAACAAATATTTAAACTAACAATGGGGTAGAAAA
Organism: Chironex yamaguchii; assembly: GCA_024741275.1. Classification (NCBI taxonomy): domain Eukaryota; kingdom Metazoa; phylum Cnidaria; class Cubozoa; order Chirodropida; family Chirodropidae; genus Chironex; species Chironex yamaguchii. The sequence goes on along the minus strand of JANTCA010003187.1, from coordinate 6,985 downwards.
TGAAAAGTTTGCTACCATCATTCACTAGCATAGCATAAAAATCCACCCTTCATACAAATACATAAACGCATAAAATCTTTCTAAAAGGCGTTACCTATTAAGTCAGGGGGGGGCAAACTGACATCCCTGTTTGAAGAATTCAACCAAGTAATCCCACTTCAACAGAAGAATAGAGAGTATGAGTTGACATAAAAATACTAGCAGCCTAGCAATAGATGAGTATCAGAAAGGAGAAAAGACAACTAACAAATAAACCTACCTCTACTCTTCTTAAAATCGCCACAAATTCCTTCCACCTTGCAATGTCAGTATGCCTTATTCTGTACTATGAAAAAAGTCGAAAAATGAAAAATGTGAAAACAGTATGAAAAAGAAACAAGCAAGAGAAACACCAACCAGAAAAAATACCCAAAAAACCCCCAGATAGATAGATGAGTCTCATTAAGTACACCTGAGAAATAAAAAGGTATAAAGCATACAATTTACATTACCTGAACGCCCTTTCTTCAAGGTAACCTATGTCTTTCTCTGTTCTAATGAGATATATCATCTGCCTCTATGCTATTGATAGCTTAGTCTACAACAACAATAATGTAACATCAAAAGAATCAAGGTTACACCAATAATAAAAAATACTAGCGCTCCATCACCCTTGTGAAAGTCGTTGAGGAGTGCCGGTCTGCAACTGGAGAGTGGGATTGTGATCGTGAACAATCCTCTGCATAACAATAGTACGTGGGAGTAGTGGTGAATTAAAGAATGAAAAGGAAAAGCAGGGATTTCATATACAGGAAATAAACAATTTCAACTGAAACGATAATAAAAAAATGCGTCACAAATTACAAACTGGCGAAATAAAGGTTCCCAACTGTAGGTTTGAAGTTTCTCATTCGCAACTACGATTTTTAAAAAGAATTGTGCAAGGATCTCAAAATTTTATTTGTTAACTCACTTAAGTTGTCGATCTGTTGATGCATATCCTTTCGAGCGAAATTCTTAACACTGGCCAATTTTGTCGGTGTCACGATGGTGGCCTGCACTTGGCAATACCAATGATTAATTTTGAAGTCTACAACAACAACAAAGTAACATCAAAAGAATCAAGGTAACACCAATAGAAAAAATACTAACGCTCCCTCACCCTTGGGATCTGGTTTTACTCTGAAAGTAATAAACGACATTAGGTAATGTTTGTTGTTAAGATACTCTTTCTTGGTGGTCTTTTTCCTGTGAACTACTTTCATTTTCGTTTTCGGCATATTTATGTGATGTACACTTCTCGTAGTTCCGACTTTTTTTCTGTTACTCCTTATACATTATTCATTTCAGTTGCCAAATACAACTTACGATCACTCTTAAATTTGCCGAAGAACTCCTCATGATTGGCTAACATGCTGTCTAATTCAAACAGATTTGCTGTCAAGGCAAGTGCTTCCTCTAGGAGGCTGCACTTCTTCCTGGCATCAGTCAAATGACCTCCTTTACTTTTCCACAAAAAGGAAATGTCCACCTCTGACCTTTCACCCCTTGCCTCACACGTTGCCTTGACTACAGTGAGCTCGAAGTATGACTAAACCAAATTACAAGAGAATCAAATGAATGTAAAGACCAAAATACGTGCATCTTAAATGGAGTTTTAAGCTATCTAAAAGCAACTCAGAAATACTCAAGAGAGAATATGCAGATGGAGAAATGATTTCTGTCTCAAACCAAACAAAACAAAACATATTACGTACACGAAGCAACTTGCTTACTCTGTCCTGTCCTGTTCCTGTATAATCTCAAGAACCTAGTTGGCAAAATAAATATGCGCTAACCTAGACTTTAATTGGAAGTCAGTTCTTTCTCATATCCCGATTTGATTATATATATGAATCAATAATTACAGTACAGCCAGCATAAACAAATGCATCACAAAATTATCTAATTTAATCTGGCAAAGGAAACAATGAAATCAAAATTGAAAATAAATACATTCAAAATCATACCTCTTGAGCTCTGACAATCTTACGGAACCTTGTCCATTTACTTGTTAATCTTAGGCTAATTTTCTGCTACTTTTATATATTTAGAGGGCGTGTAAAAAGTTATGTTGATGATGCCAAAGGCCTGTTGGAGGTTACACTATATTGACCAGGTATCCTATAACATGATTTATGCTTAAGTAGTTTCCTATCTCAAATGACCTTAAAATATGCTTATAATGACGCAAATTGATATGCTTTTTTTGCTATACGAAACGGGGTTAAATATTTCCTGTTGTAAACCTTATCCCAAATCGTCGAGGAGTCCCGCTCTCCAACTGGAGAGCATGATTGTGATCATGATCGATCCTCCGCATACAAATAGTATGTGGGAGTAGTGGTGAAGTAAAGAACGAAAAGGAAAAGCAAGGATATAAAATACAGGAAATAAACAATTTTTACTGAAATGATAATACATGATATCCACTGATCTACAAAACGATGGTAAACATTTCCATAAGTTTGCTGTACAAAATTCACAATTGATCGTGAGATTCAGATCAACAAAATTGCACTCAGTCTCTGCTCCACTCACAATCCGCTTCACTCATTCTGCTCCACTCAACTCCCAGCTCCACTTACTCTTGGTAACCTCCCCATACTCCCGGTATGGCCTGACTGAGATTTCATTACAATGTTGCTATAGAAACAATGTACAAAATCATGCTTAAAATAAGCACTTGGCAACTGTGTAAGATGTGGATGGATTTGAAATTGAAATGCGTAGTTTAACACACTTAATTCCACTAAAAATGCTGAGAAACAAAAAGAAGTTGAAATGTGAAACTTACACTTCTTCAATGCCACGAAAATTGAATGTGGCTTCTGCATGTGGCACATGATATATGATACCATAACATTTCTAAGAAACAAAATGAAATGGATTAAAGAACTAGTAAATCACTGGAAATGACATCAACCACATCTGCCAGAAGCAGGTGAGAAGAATGAAGGTGGACAAGGCAGTAGTATGCTATGGCGATTTCCAGTAATACACAAGGATATAAAATACAGGAAATAAACAATTTTAACTGAAATGATAATACATGATACCCACTGATCTAGAAAACGATGTTAAACATTTCCATAAGTTTGCTGTACAAAATTCACAATTGATCGTGAGATTCAGATCAACAAAATTGCACTCACTCTCTGCTCCACTCACAATCCGCTTCACTCATTCTGCTCCACTCAACTCCCAGCTCCACTTACCCTTGGTAACCTCCCCATACTCCCAGTATGGCCTGACTGAGATTTCATTACAATGTTGCTATAGAAACAATGTACAAAATCATGCTTAAAGTGTAACCACTGGGCAACTGTGCAAGATGTGGATGGATTTGAAATTGAAATGCGTAGTTTAACACACTTAATTCCACTAAAAATGCTGAGAAACAAAAAGAAGTTGAAATGTGAAACTTACACTTCTTCAATGCCACGAAAATTGAATGTGGCTTCTGCATGTGGCACATGATATATGATACCATAACATTTCTAAGAAACAAAATGAAATGGATTAAAGAACTAGTAAATCACTGGAAATGACATCAACCACATCTGCCAGAAGCAGGTGAGAAGAATGAAGGTGGACAAGGCAGTAGTATGCTATGGCGATTTCCAGTAATACACAAGGATATAAAATACAGGAAATAAACAATTTTAACTGAAATGATAATACATGATACCCACTGATCTAGAAAACGATGTTAAACATTTCCATAAGTTTGCTGTACAAAATTCACAATTGATCGTGAGATTCAGATCAACAAAATTGCACTCACTCTCTGCTCCACTCACAATCCGCTTCACTCATTCTGCTCCACTCAACTCCCAGCTCCACTTACCCTTGGTAACCTCCCCATACTCCCAGTATGGCCTGACTGAGATTTCATTACAATGTTGCTATAGAAACAATGTACAAAATCATGCTTAAAGTGTAACCACTGGGCAACTGTGCAAGATGTGGATGGATTTGAAATTGAAATGCGTAGTTTAACACACTTAATTCCACTTAAAAATGCTAAAAATAATTGATGCCATCAAAACATTTCTAAATAAAGAAACAATATGAAATGGATTAAAGAACTAGTTGGCTATGATGATTTGAGTTTTGACCATGTGCGCGCCTGTCCCACCTTTAACCCGCTCTTTCTTCGCTGATTGGTTCCTTTCTTCCTATCCTCCAATCCTCGTACACTTACGCCATTCTTATTCACTTCACCACGCTCCTAGCTGGACTCTTTTCGGATGCCTGTCCCGATTCTTTTCCTTGCGTCTTATCCTTATGTCTGTCCCGATTACTTTCTGAATTGACCGCCAACACCTTCAGCCAAAGTTGCACAATTTGCCAAAACCTGCACCCAAACCTGGCCAGCAGATTGCACCCAAAGTTGCACAAGCTGGGGTCGAAATATGCACTCTATACTTCTTTTCACAACATTTAGAATTTTAAAAAACTTGGTCTCTAGCACCTAAAGAACGAAAAAGGAAAATATCAATGATTAATGTTGAAGTCAACAACAACAATAAAGTAACATCGAAAGACTGTAGGGTTAAAAGAGGGAAGTGAAAATTGAGCAATTTTTAATTCTTCTATTATTTCGTAGTTCACTCTTTCCTCCTGTGAACGGGCAAAGTCGAATACAACTACTTTCTGTCCTTCGTATGCGTATTTTATATCTGGTAACCTTCAGTTGGTCACCAAAAACGTGTTCTCTGTTGCTGCTAGATACGTTGCAAACCATACTTTGTGGCAAACATACGACCGTTTATTAACTCCTCTATTATCTCATAGTTAATTCTTTCCTCTTGACTTCTTGCGAAGTCAAAGACGACGACCTTTTCTCCCTGATATGCGTATTTTATGTCCACACTTCTACTGTTTGTTATAACAAAAGCTCCTTCCGTAGCTGCGAGGTAAGAGGCGAACCACGACTTTCCTTTATTTCCTACTGTATCGAAGATCCAGTATATTTTTCTTTGGTCCACCTCTCCTTGTATTTTCCTTTTGAAATATGCTTGGCAACGGTAAAGTCTTGCAGCACTAGATTTTTTTCCTTTGGAGCGTTTTCTGTTGCTTTATGACTGTCACTGATTCTAAAACTTTGTTTCTACTTTGTATGTAGGCTGTGTTTCCTATTTCGATAAGTTCTTCGGTAGCTCCGTTGACGGCAGCAGTAACCAGTTTTTTCAGGTATGTCCTCTGCCCTTTTTTTTGTAACTGTCCTTATTCTGAGTAACTCCCTTTCTTTTTGCAGTACTCGGCTGCTTCTTCTGGAGTACCTCTCCTTTTTTCGTAATGGGCCGTTAAAAGACAGTTCCTTCTGAGCCACTGCATTCTTATTTTTTGCTTCAGCTGAAAAAATATTTGTAGGTGTGGTGTTCCAGACAAACCAACCTCGCGACCAAAAACTAGATAGTTGCTTTGTGCTAAAAAAGCTATTAAGTTACGTACATCTCCTCCATTATAGTTATTTAAGGTAGCGCACCAGTCTTTGGATAGAGTACCTGCCATGTTGAAGAAGAGGACGGAACTGACTGTGCACTGGCTTTTAAGCGCAACAATTCGAACGTTGACGCCATCGTTTGAAATGATTGATGCGACGATAATTGAGTTTGTCGAAACGTTACAAATCCCAGCGCATTCGAGTTGTTGACATTGCTGACTACAGATTTACGACCTCTGGACACCCATTCACCCAGGTTTGAAAGAAATATTTTTTTCACCCACAGCAGCGTCACCATATGGTAGCAGAGAGTGATTAAATAGCAAAGCAAATAGATAACCAATCGGAAACCAGAAAGGCATTTAACCTAATAAGGCATTGCTAATAAGGCGGCAGCCAATCAGCATATACCTTAGGATCAGAGCGAGGACAAACATAAAATCACGGAATGCCGCGACAGTTGAAGTATATCATGAACAGTCACTTGATCTTGCTTTAACCTTGTTTAAGCAATGTCTTCTGGCACCAAAACCATGTTTCTGATGTTGATATTCAGATCTGTGTACGGTAGATACAACTGAGTAGAGAGATTGCTATAGGTATGAGGGTTCCTTAAAATCCACCCATTTTTATCAATATATGGCGTTTTTGCCTCAGTGGGACATTTTTATCAGCCAATGTTCTCAATGCTTTCTTAAGTTTAGCAAGGTGTTTTAGCTTTACCTGTCCAATGTATTTTCGCAATGTCTTTTGGTACCAAACCATCTTTCTGATTTTGATATTGAGATCTGTTTACGGTTTTCCACCAAAGATACCACTGAGTAGAGAGATTGCTATAGGTATGAGGGTTCCTTAAAATCCACCCTGTTTTACCAATCTATGGCGTTTTTGCCTCAGTGAGACTTTTTTATCGGCCAATGTTCTCAATGCTTTCTTAAGTTTAGCAAGGTGTTTTAGCTTTACCTGTCCAATCTTTTTCAGGTCTCAGTACATTAAGACAACGTTCTGATTAGCAATGGACAAGCTGCTTGCTGCAATTGCCTAATATAGCCTGACGCAGCTTAGGAGAACTTTCTGCTAATACTTGAAGGTAGTTCTTATTCGTTCTTCTCGTCTTTGGGAGATCCGTGACTGAGTTTTATAAAGAAAGGGTCAGAAAGAGATCAGAATTGTGTTTTGATCCTTTTTTGTAATAAAACATAGCATTATTTACATGGCTAACCTTTAGGATACATACTCTCTACTCCCCTTACGACTGAAAACAAAGATAGTTATTCAAAGCATTAAGAGCCTAGGCTCTAATCGATATTACATGATTCCAATACATTCTGAAACGTCAGAGAAAGCTATTTTATTCACAAACCTTTATTCCAGCAGACCTTATTAAACTTCATCAAGCGTTCAATGCATGTCTTTTAAAGTTAGCAAAAGTTATTGTAGATGAGATGACAAACCTTAGTCATGATGAATGTTGGGCTTGTCAAGAACAAGAGGAGGAAAAGATGGATGCTCAAT
>JANTCA010003186.1:0-10920 GCA_024741275.1 Chironex yamaguchii | reverse complement strand
CTTGTCCGCAGTTTTGTTGTTTACGAAGCTTTTGTGCTTAGTCAGAAAGAGGCTACGAAAACCACAAGATGAGCTATATAGGGTGACCCTAGGTTGTCCAATTTGCATGTAAAGGAGGGCTATGTTCTGGTCCTTCTGGTAGGGTCACCCTCCTATCTCCATGTAAACAGGCCCTTAGGCAGGTTCCATATGCTATCTCCTCCAAAACTTCCGCACCTCTGCCTCTCTCTTCATAAGATATATCATGAAGACCAAAATGCCATCAGCAGTGACAACTCAAAGCCATGATAATTTCTGTCAGGTAATTTAGAAAGTAAGTGACCATGAAAACAAACTGCACCGAAATCAAAGATTTACGACAAGGATTCATGCAATATGATATTATAGACAGAAAGAATAACAGTAATGAAGGTACCAAAGTGCAAGTTGTTCCATCTTTATGCAACCATCAAAAAAGGAATGAGAGGACAGGGGTAGCCCATGTAAACTGTCGTTGATACATTGGGGCTGAAAATCTTTTTAAAATGTTCAGTCAGTGAAAAGCATTATTTTAATGAGACAAAATCTTTACATGTCTCTATCTTTCTATCGCACGTGTGGGGAACTATCAGTAGTGTTCTAGGTACTAATGTAAAATTACAAAATTGATCCTGTACTATCGAGAGGTCTAGGGAACATTCTAACTTCAGAGATACGTAGAACATAATTTTGGGGCTTTGTCAGAATTATTACAAGTGTGAAATTGGAGTTACTTTTTTGCTTATCTTCTCGAAGTACTTATATTACACATTGTACCCAGTTCCCTTGTCGCAACATACGCATTGCCTCTATGTTGTGTCCACTTTGTCTCCTTTTCGGTTTACGGCCAAAATGAGAACTAACACTAAATACAAGCCAATATGCTGGGAAGCCTCAGCTTTATCCAATATTGGCCAAAAATGTTAATGTAATTTTTGTCTTCAAAGTAGGTTTTGTTTCATCAGCTATGTCTAGGGAACATTTGTGGATAACAAATTTAAGTAGAAACGTATTTCAATTACAAATTATTGACTTTGAGTTATTTATTTCCTTTTAAACAATATATTTTTTGTAAAGTAGACTAGATTTACTCTAAAACTCTAATTTGTGTTTTCAAAACGACATTCCTTTAAAACTAAGACCCATTTAACAAAGGAATCTTACAGTTTATCATAGTTGGTTGAAACTGTGCCTTATCTTTAAAACCCTGTAAAAGTCAACCAGGCCGTTACTTTCCAATAAATCTTGTCTGTTCATTTCAACCTCATCTGTTGTTACTAAGACGATAACGATGAAAACCATAAGTGGTGTGAGATGAAGTAGGGATCCCGCTGTCAGGGAGATTTGGTGGTAAACTACCCTTTAATTATAATTCTTCAGCTATAAATAAAAACCAATGGCATTCTTTTTCCTTTCAAGTTGGTTTTAATTTGGTCACAAACAACCACATCTCCTAATTACTATTAGATTGCTAGTAAAATTGAAAGACTAGTTATGGTGTCTATAACAATGTTTATGTTGGACGAGCTTAGTGCAATACACAAGCAATTGCAGCTAAGATCACGATGGCGTAAAGTGAATTATAATGGAGATCCTGCCTTTGAAATTATCATCTCTTAGACATTGAACAGCTTAATCGCTTTGTTTCTTGATAACACTCTAATACCACTATTGTGACCTTAGCTTTGGGGGTATCCACGCCCGAATTATCTCAATGCAATCAAAGTTTGAAGCAAATTAACATCACACTATCCTCACTATGATGATCAGTTGCAGTTGTTATTTCACTTGAAAAAAGAGGATTAAAATGGAATCCAGTAAAAGAAGGCAAGGTTATCTATGGTAGCACTCAAAATGAAAGCATGTTGCACAGGATAGCTCGTACTTTTTTTTGTATTTCCTTCTTTTAATAGATTGCTGTGCTGAAAAATAGTGCTGAGTAGATTTATTGAAACATTCACTTTGTTGACTTGAAATAAAGATTCCAGTTCTTGTAGTGACCATATATTCTAGATAATCCAGTTATCTAGTTAGAGTTTCTAGTTATTTAGTTAATGGATTATAATGGTCAAGCTGTGAGCGTATTTGCATTATATCCGTATTACTATTTTCGACTTTGACAGAAACGAAATTAAGAGCAAAACATTGAACACTACTGAAAGAATAACTATAACATTTATAGCTGCTTTACTAGCTATAATTCCTTCACCATTTCTCAACAATCATGAATACTTTACTGATTACTACTGAGGGTGTCCGCAGAAGAAGCAAATAGAAAAATTCAAAACATTTTAAGTAATCTCCATGGATTTACAAATTCAAGAGTTAATGTTCAAAGAGATTAAACTCCTCTTTTAAAGTGATTCTATGAACAAATTTTAGAAAAGACTTTTTGATGGATCTTGTTCAAAGAGATTTGCAAATGGTTTGCCGGAAAATACTTACCAACATTTTCAAGGGATTGCTTTCTTTTAATAGTTTTCGGAATAAACAGAACAATTTATTATTTATCTATTTGTCTGTCAATATTTATGCATTGCAGTAGATGTGCATGAAAGTACTTGTAACATTACACAACTTATCACATCAGTACATCTTCCACATTAGCTTTTTATCTTTTATCTTTTTATCTTCCATTTTTTATCTTTCATTTTTTATCTTTTATTTTTTATCCTCCATTCAAGTCCCTTCTCAATCCAGCTTTTTACTTCTTTATAAATTCTCTCTTTAATACATGGCATTAGTCATATTTTGTGGTGGGGTACTTTGGTACGTAAGGCTATGGTATTTTGGGGCTGAAAATGACCAAGGTCAGGTTTGCATCAAATTTCCCTGACCAACGTCATAAAGTTCCCTTGATGGAGCTAAGTGACTGATTTCCACATGAGAATGTATTGTTGGACAGGTTTTGGTTAGACTAATTCAAAATTGCCTGACCAATTACAAACAAAACAATAGGTAATTACGAAATGGCAGCCGAGTCTGTTTTCTAATAATAACTGCTCTTATTTTATTGGCTAAGACTACAATTAATTTGTTATGCCGCAAGAGTACCAATGTAAGCGTGCTGTGTTAGTCAGGCGAATTTGAAATAGCCTGAGCTGTTTACTAACCTGAGAACCAGGGACGCAAGGAATAAAAGGCAGGGGGGGGGCAGGGTTAGGCAAAGGGGCACTTGGTTAATTATAATCATCAACGTTGACAACCTTGTCAACGTAATCATTATTATAACTGTAACATTGTTGGCCCAAGAAATAGTACTGGAATGTTAAGAGCTATGTTTAAACACATACAAATCATATTTTATGTTTCCATTGGATTAGCTTATGTTTAACTGAACAGAGAATCTAAATGCAAGGGTCTACAGAAACGTAAAATACTTCATCTGATCTTATCTATCCATTATTAGTTGTTCATTTGCTTAAGTAGTCTTTTCTTTGGTCACTTTTCTCTACAAAGTTCGTTGATACCACATCACATCAATGCCCACTTTGTCTAAGACTGCTTTTGAAAATTCGCAAATATAATTTCATTCAGGCAGTTTGCTTCTGTTTTGGCCCTCAACCACGTCTTGAGTCTCCTCATGGTACTGAAGCTGCGTTCACAGGTCGATGAACTAAGTGGGAATGTCTTTTAAAACTTGATCATCCTGTGTATGTCTTGACATTGCAGTTTTGCTGAGGGCATTGAAATGATAATATCTTTGTATGTTCCAATACATGATACATCTTTTATCCTTAGCTTCCTCTCAGCATTATAAAGACCAAAATGGTCGGAAGATCATCCAGCTGTCTTTTTACCGTTCCTTTGTCAAGAAAGCTACATTAAAGACTGGTCAGATTGACTTTTCTATCTTTCATCGATTGAAGCATGACCTCTTCTATTGCTTTTAAAGTAGATAAATCTTCTTGTTTAAATCTTTGTTCAAGATTGGAAGAAACTCCATTAATAGCTTCAAAGAAGCCTTGGCGCAAATTATCGTTGCTTGTTATGTCATCTGTGGATGTAGATGGAAGTCGTTCTGTTAATATGCTTAATTCATCTTCCTTCCACCGTGGGATAACTTTTGATATTAATCCTTTTTGCTGATTTCTACAATTTCTTTGGATCCCTCAAGAAATAGATGCAATTCCTCCATGCATCTCATCCCTGCAATTGCTGAATAATGTGTTTTAAAGAATAACATGCACAGTCTGCGGAAATGGTAATTGACTAAAGCTCCTTGGAAAACTTCTCTGGCAAAGCAATCAGCCTCCTTGTTATATTTAAACCACACAGAGTATCTAAAGAAAACATCTGATGTTTCAGCGTATGTTGGAGTCTTGCCTTGGTATTTCCAATGATTGAGTTGTCATTTTCAAGGAGTTCTAAAGTTTTCCTTACCTCGGCTGTTTTCCCAAAGATTGTATTGACATCCTTTGTTCAGCCTCAAGATTTTGCATTCGTTAGTCACCTGCTCATTCATAAAATCTTTCTGGATATCTTCAAAAATGGGATTCGTTTAGGATAGGCACCCACTATAATGTAAAGTAACTGGCAAAGTTCTAGTGATAAGGAGGGCAGCGCTGATTTTTTTTATGGCATTCACGACTAGTTCATTGCAGTGCGCAATAATGTATGTAAATAGCATTTGGAGCAACTTTTTCTTTAATGTTGCTTGCAAGACACTTCATAGCAGCATCTCCATAAAAGCCCATGCCTGCCATCTGTGCCCGATCAAGGTGGCATCTCAGAAGTATATCTTCTATACCACAGAAGAGCATCTGAGGTAAGACCTTGGGAACATTCAAAGATACCAATAAAATCCTCGGAACAAATTGCACATCAACAGGACACTACAGTTGTTGAAATTTTGCAGGCGTTCCATAGAAAGAATATGCATTTTTGACTTTGAATGCTTTCAAAGTTTTGCATCAGCTCCTGTTGCATTTTTCCACTGCCTGAACCCATCTGTTATGAATGCAGATTCTGAAATGCCAACTGAAAACCAGTTAGAGTTAATATAATCGCGCATTTGCCGCGAGGCCAAATTAACTTTTACTAATTAAGAAAGATTTGTAAATAACAATTTTCTTGTTGGCGCATTCCACTTTTTGGTCCTTGCAAAACAATCATCAGATTCCTTACAAAAGTATGGACAGGGCAATTTCATCTTGCGTTCAGTTCAAGTAAAAATCGAAAGAAAACTTAATATTTTGAATATTGTGTATTTCATCAATGAGTTTAGTAAACATGGTAATTGTTGAGCAATAGAAAATTAAATTGGCTACAATTGAAATCTCTTAGAGCTACTTCGCCAAGAGTAATGAAAGGCTTACCTAATGTTCCAAAGCTGCTGCAGTAAAAACAGAATGTGTTTTAAAGAATAAAATACACAGACTGCGGAAATGATAACAGGCACAGCGTCCTTCTTCACTGAATAATCAAGCCATGAATATTCATCAAATCAACGTGTTTGGAATTTGGATTCATGATTTCTAATATGGGTCTTGGGATAGTCAACAAGAGACCTGATAGGACCAGACTGGACAACTAATTAACGCTTTGAGTTATTAACAACTTCTGTTGATGGCTCGCGCAAATCCATTTTTATAAGAGATAAGTATAAAGCATTTAATTTTGTGTTATGTTTGCATGAATTAGGACCCACAGTTTGAAATTCTATGCTTCTCAAACAAATTCCGAAACATTTCCCTGTTCAGGAAAATAGCAAGTCCTCAATACGTTTTAATGACAAGATGTGATCAAAATATTGATTGACAAATGGGAAAAAATCCCCAGACGGTCGATTGATTTTTAAAACGTTGAAGGGGCGGTCTGGACGGAATTGTAAACGTTACTATGAACCTGCCTGGAAAACTGAAAGACAGAAAAGAGACAAATTATCTACTCAATGCGGGCACCACTACCCCCCAACAAGTTTGGGAACGGATTTCGAAAAATTAAATAATCGAGTTTTGAAGAAAATGGGGTGGACATGTCCACCCCAGTCTACCCCGTGGTGACGTCACTGAATTCAAAGATACCTTGATATGTCCCTTCTCTGCACTTAAGTGAAATGTTTGATATGAATGAACATTGTTGGGGCTTGGCTGAAAAAGCGGTGTGTCCCTGTTGCCAAAGAGCCTGACTACCTCACCAGATCTGGCTACGCCACTGACAGTGAATGTACCTTTCCGTCCATCCTAACATTATTACCTACTTGTCATTTACTCTACTTGCGCATAAATGTATGTATTGGTCTTTTACTCCATCCATTCATTTATCCATATGTTAATATTAATAAATATGTGCATCACCTTATCGGCCGTCATTCTCTTCCATCAATGCATCAATGAGTTGATACACTTTTCCATGTATCCAAATTTCAATACATTAATTGAGCCTTTTCAGAATTCAGTGCATTAGCGAGTATATAGACAGCACCACCTACCAATGTCTCCAAGTCTTTAAAAATCTTTCAATTAAGACATTTCATCCGCCCACATCCAAGACCTTGTATACGCCAAACGTTCCCGTTGATGCAATTAAATATTGATTTATATGCTGTTTTTAATAAGTACAGTAGTGCCACACCATTGTATACTTTGCATTCGAAAACAAAGTACAAAGATATTTATATGAATAAACTACTTCAGCCTGCTATTTTGCATTTACGTTATCTCGTAAGCGTGCTTTTCTTGCCTCTAATAATGTTCGTGTAGATCATTGGAGGAAAGCTTGATCAAGTAAAGCGTTCAAAATTAGACAACACTCAAAACGGTTTTCTTTTTTTATTTCCCTTGTTGTCTATCATTTGCGTCTTGCCACATAGCAGCAACATGAGGAGACTTTATGAAATGTTCTTATTATTTCTTTACCCGCCCATTTCTGATTGCACTTCCATTTTGCGAAGCTAATTCATCTTCATTGTCGTTATCAAATCTCCTTCTTACCAATTTCAGTTCTGATACATGGTCCACATCAAATTTACAAGTGAACAAACAGACAGCCGTACCCCAAAAAGGCATGACAACATAGTTCCACCCACAAAACGATTTAAAGCAAGACCTTTCAATTTAAGAGTGCAGTGATTTCAAAATTTACTTTAACCATTACCTGTTGCCTGAAAAATATCTGTCTGACACAACCACAAGTCCCAGCAATGTGATGCAACACATGATGTTAGGCGCAGATTCAAATAAAGACCATAAGAGCAATTTAGTAATTGTTGAAGTTTCCATCCTGTTAAACAATTCGTTTATTATTATTATACATACAAATTTTACAAAGAACAAATGTGATTTTAGAAATTCCTGTCATGCTTCTAAATGAATCACACGAGCATACAAGCGGCTCAAGTTAAATTCATCTCCTCTTTGCTAGTTCCGTTGAAAGTACGATGCCTCTCCACTACAAGAGCTCCCACCAACGCTTAGAGACTAATACCCTATTCACATGGGTGATGAAGTAACCGACATCACTTCACACAACGTCTTTTCTCTGTCAGTCGTCATGTTCACATCATCTCTGTCAAATTGCCTCGTTTTATGAAAATGAGGCAGATGTAAATATGTGTCAATGTGCCAGGTACAAACAGAAATGGCTACAGATTTTACTAAAAGAACAAGCCCATATTATAATTTTTGCCTTAATTTTTGCTTTTATTCTTACAGAAGTATTTTCCATCAGTTTACATGCAACCAAAATATCTAGTCTATATACTTTTAGTCGTATAAACAAGCATAAGATGAACTTGTCCCCTTGCAAGTATCTTAGTAGTTTACATGAATTTCAAGGACGCACATTTCAGTTGTTAAAATCCCGAAGTCTTCAAGTCATTTATTCTTCTTTGACGTTTTCTTTGTATATGCCAAAATAGCTGTCATAAACTTAAGGTTGTAAAGGGTTTTCATATTTGTGCATGATTCTTCCTGTAATCGTCTTCACCATGGTCATCGTCACCTCAGTCACATTTGTAAACTGTGCCTATGAAAATTGATAACAAAGAATACTTTTACAAGAATTTTTTAAAAACAAGTTGGTTAAAGTATGCTCTTAGCACAGTGCTATTTGAAATACCACGACACCAACACAATAACAACTGCAGTAAATCAGTGGGAAGTGAAAACAATGTAAAAGATGACAAACACCGTATGAATGTACAATAGGATGAGAACGTGACTAAAATATAATTGAGCTTTTAGCAACTATCGAGGTTGTGTTGAGTAAATAAGTATCACAGTGTTGGATACACGATAAAATATGCTGATACAAAGTTCAGCATACGATAACAATGTAACTTCTCACATTAAGATTTCCATAAAAAAGTATTGTCTAAGTGTGAAGGATAACTTGATCAGTCAGTTTTCTCAATATCACTTACGTCTACTGTTGGCAATATATTACTCAGTCAATTGTCTATAAAACGGCAAGTTTTCAGCCTATGTGTAATAGGTATTTTACCCTGACCAAAAGTTTGCTGGCGTCAGAAGGTAATACAGCTATAAACAGAGTCTATGAGAGTACACAAAATATTTAAAATCTGTTGACACATATGTTGAGACACTACTTGGTAATGACAGGAGCATAATATAAATTAACCCTAAAGGATTAAAAAATGACAAAAAAAAGTTTCTATAACAAGGCAAAAACCAAGATAATTCTTCCAAAACATTCTTCTGTCCTCATTCATCACATCAGACGGATATTCAAATATTTAACAGAGCAGTTAAGATAGCATTTGCCTTGATTATCTTGTTTGCTTGTGTATAATACTGACTGCCAATCCCTGACCTGCAAATTTGTAGCAAACATCCAGGCATCAAAAAGATCAAAATAAAGTACCAGTGGCAAAAAACAACACCCAAGAAAATAACACATTATGTTCAGAAATGCACACATATGTAAGTGCAAATGATATCATGGAGAAAACGAGCCGAAAAGTCAAAAAATCACAAATCAATAAAATCACTGATCTTTTCTACTTCCTTGCAAAGGAGATGTTCCCTTGGCTGCCAATTTAAATTGAACAAGCACTCCTATTTCTTTAATTTAAAACTACTGCTTGTCTTTTAAGGGACAAGTCCATTCTACTTCTAAGATCCCATTCTCTCTTCCAGCTTTCAAAATATAACTTCAATGACGTAGTCTCCTTCAGAACGAAGTCTTTTAGTGAACTACGTTAGATTGAAGGTGTGAACATCTGATCTACATGGTCCCATGGCCAATGTGAACAGAAATGATACTCCGTTCGTCCATGTAACAGACTTAATCTCGTTCAAGTGAATAGGGTGTGAGTAGCTCTGAGACCGCGCGTTGCACGAGGCAGTAAACATCGCTCCAGCTGATGGAATTAGCATTCATTTAGTCAGTAACTGCATCATCTGTGCGTGAAATGGAAGTCTGACAACCTGGTGCCCCTTCAAGCCTTTGCTGGAGAACGTAACTACAGATTCTGCTTATAGGTGGATTCACAATTTCGTCCACCCAGCTCAATCGTTGGTTGCAGTCGATGGTGGACAGTTGTAGTCCTACTCTTACATGCTTTTCTCGTGGACAAAATTGTTTTATTTTCCATTTGCTGTCTGTTAACATGCTGAGTTATTTGAGGAATCAATTATTTATTTGTATCTGACTTTCAGCTGTCAAGTATTACAATCGCAGCAAAGGGTAGCCAAACTGCAGGTGTTCTACCGCCTTTTCCCACTCTGCATTCAGTTTTTGTCACCATCGTTGGTAAAGCGTCCAAGATATGTCCTCTGGGCAATGTACACACCTACTAGTGATGTATGTATGTCCTAATGAACACATTTAAGTCTTTTGTAACTAATGGATTTAGAGTGCTTTCCACAAACTTTGCCTTTTAGTATAGAAAACTGGCAAATAATCACGCAACTTGAAATATTCTTCTTCGTCAAGTCCCTTCGAAGTGAGATTCCCAGTTATTAGCTGTTTTTGTTGCAGACAGAGGCGAGTTCTTCGACCTGCATACTACGACCTAAACACTTTAAATTCTTGGACTGTGCTAGCCACAAGGACATCTTGGACACACTGTCAAAGATTAACTTTCCTGAACATCTTGCACTGTTTCTGGCCAACCTATGTGCTGATCAAGTTGCTACACCCTGAGAAAGGTGATATTGAGTGGTTTCCTTACGGCAAGGGTGTATTAAAAGGACGCCTTCTCCTATACAGTCAGTTCAACATGTATACCAAAATTATTATGCATAATGTAATTGACAGTCGTGACCATGTGCCGCGATGACGCTACGCTAATAGTCAGGACTCAACTCACCTTGTTTGTAGCGCTTGCGACCGAGAGGACTCCTAATCAATCCAGTTAAGAACAAAGGTGTCGGCTATAATCTTCACATTTCTGTAGACAACAGACATTCAAATCTGTTTCTGAGTTTAACTACCTGACCGGGCTGATAACGGCTGAAAGAGACTGCTCAAAGGAGATCAGACGTCGGTTTGCTAGACGACCTTCCTCTCCCTCGATCGGCTTGCTATTGGTCAAACGACCTTCCTCTCCCTCGACAATATCTGAAAAAGCACAAGACAGTAAACTCAATCAACAAATAATGCCTTAGATCAAAAAAGCTTTTAAGTATGCTTTTAGTGCAATGTCGCAAAATTTCAAGCGATTATATATATATATATATATATTTGTCAAGAGTGGAGCATTACCACAATAGCTGCACTAAGTTGGAGCCGACTGGCCTCGAACTGGGAACCCTCAGACTCCAAAGCCAACACTTAAACCTCCGTGCCATCACGGCACTAAAGGTTTCGTGAAGGACTTCTAAAGTCCTTGGCATTAAGAGACGAAACCCTGCAGTGAGTAAGGGGAAATTCATTAATTTTTTCTGTGTTTCGGCTTAAGCCTTCATCATGAATAAACATATGTACATACGTATA
>JANTCA010003185.1:0-10920 GCA_024741275.1 Chironex yamaguchii | reverse complement strand
GAAAGAAAAAGAAGCTACAATACCTAAGACCACTAGTTGTGATCCGCTATTGGAGCTCATTTACCAGGATATAAGAAGTCTTGAGAGTATCAGAAATAATAATAATAATAATAATAAAAATAATAATATTAGTAATGATAATAATGATAATGATTATGATAATAAATCGATTTTTGTACAGGATAATCTATCAATGCAAAAAAGCACTGTTAGGAACAGGTCTCTGCTTTTTTGCACTGATTTATTGTAATTATTATTAGCATGTTCATGATATTTCGCAAGATTTCAATTTCACATTATGTTGAAAGAAGAGTAAGATCGTACAATAAGCTCATTAAAAATATAGTTTAAGCCTATTTATAATGCTCTCCTAACGCTTTCTTAAGTACAGTTCTATATTTTATGTTCCTAACGTCAGGGGGTAGTGCATTAAAAGCCTTCGTAGGAAGAAAATAAAACTCCTTACGTCCAATCTCAAGCTTCACTGTTGGTAACTTTACTGAATTCTGATTGTTTCGTGTTGCATGTTGAAATTTTAACTGCCCGCGGAAGCCGACTTACCTTGTAACACCAAATATTATTATGTCTTAAACTGCAATTTATACAAAGTTTACATTATAATGTTGTAATTTATAAGTACCTAATATTCTTGTATTGCATATATATACTTGGTTTTTTGCTGTAAGTTCAGGTAGATCTAGATTTAGTAGATCAAAGTGTAAGTTAATAATGGCAGTTCTCCATTCAGAAATCTGAGCTATAGGCGTGCTTTTCACTACAATCTCGAGAGAAGTAAACCTTTTTGTTCCTTTGAGACCTTCTCAAGTCATGTCGCAATAGATTAGAATGTTGTTGTAGCTTAGTTGACATGTAGGTCAAAATGGTCTCTAAGGGCCTTATCATGTGAGCCCGGTTGATCCTGTTAAAATCACTATCATGTGATGTTTCCAACCCAGTTTCACGGGCTGATGAAAGACTTGTGACACTTGCCTACGTCACATTCTTTCCGTTTCTCGCCAAGATTTCAAAAATGGCTGACAAGAAAGCAAACGTATCTGTTGCTCTTGTAGCTTCAGCTTTAATATCTCTACAATCAGTATGTCATGACATTGACAATTTATTGCTATCGTGGAGGCTACAATAAGTAAAATACCAGGCAGCATTCAATGTTGATTTTTTTCTCTCAAAAAGGAGGCCCTTTTGAAACGAATGATGAGATTTTCTAGATTCTCTATCATGTTTTTTGACCGTCTGAATGCTTTTCACCTGCACTGGTTATCGGCAGAACATTTTGTTTTTGTACTCTTGACCGTAAGAAATAGCACGTGCGCACTTCTATTGCTTTGCCGAGCTGGAGCTATGGCATGGGAAAAATTCGGCCCGTTTAACCGGGATCCCACTTGGCAGAAGTGAGATCTCGGTTAGCTGGGCCAGCTCGGTTCTCAATCGAGTTTCGCTTTTTGAGAGTTTGACAATCAAAGCGAGATCTCAGCAACCCAGGCCAGACTGGTCAACCATTGGTAAGGCCCTAGGTCTTGAGACTATTTTTAACTTTGAACCCTCATCAGTCTCAAGATTATTTAGGCGACATTGAATTACTCCCAAGGAGACACAATACAGATTCAAAAACAAAAAAACAACAAAACATTCACATGGAGTTATAAATAGTCTCAAGTTAAGACCGAAACAAAATTAGGGAATTAGATCTATTGATTCCTTTTTCAGCAGCATTTCAACCCGGCTTAAGAGAACTGCTCAAAGGCACGTATGAACAACTCGATTAAAACTGAGAAACTTAAAGTACAACTTGGTTTACAGGTACAGCAAAGAGGTAGAAACGGAAAATTACTTTTAGACTAAAAATTGACTTTCGCTTTAATGCTGACATTTTTTATTTGTTGCACTGTTTTCAATCAACAGTCATCAGTGACGTAAGATCAGCATACGAACTGAAACCCATCAGCATGCCATTGCAGGTCAAAAATTGCACACGACTCCCGTCATCACTTTACAACATCATAGAAGAATAAAAAAGAACTACAAGAGAGTCATTCTTCCAAATAAACATAAAGCCACATAAGATGTGTGAAAATGAAAAGTCACCTTGTTACAGACAACATTTGAATTGACTGTGTTCTGGATGTTGCCACTGTTATATCCTTGGTTTTAACAACGCCATAGACCATGGTCAGAGAGAAATGACTGCACACATCAGTCGAATAGCAACAACTGAACTGATCAAACAACAACATAATTCTTAAAATACAACAAAGATTGCAATATAAGGTATCCATATCCATACACACTATTACAGCCACTTTCATGAAGGACATAAGTCATCTAATCCTTTCTTTCTAAAAGACACGTCAAGGTCACGGTGTTACTATCCAGTGCAACAGTGAAATTCATTTAATTCTATTGGCAGGATGCTGGATCGACCTTTCTCTCCAACTTGCTAATAGACGCTAGGCCATGTTTCAGTGGACCTCCTGGGTATGGGTATCTCAAGGAAACAGCAATGTTACGACCAATGACTGAGACGGCAGCACCTGAAGGTACTATTTTGTAATATACCCCGTTTCTGCTTTTCATATCTTTCCTCTCCCTTCCTTCTACCCTCCCTCCCCTCCTACCTTTCCTTCCTTCTACCCTCCCTCTCCTCCTACCCTTGCTTCCTGCCACCCTCCCTTTCTTCCTTCCAAAGATGGTTTTTGGTCAATGTAGAGCTAAATACTCGAAGCTTAGGACAATCCCCTGAGCCTTAGGTCTGGTTGGACGTGCTGCGTTTGCATTGGTTGTGACCTATCGAGGCCTATGTGTCTTGGTCATGATATCAAGTCCATTTTCTCGCCTTGTACCTTCAGTAATTACCATACCTCGCATATATAATCTAATACTATACATTTCAAATTTTCCTGAACACCTCCTCGTTCACCCCCTTAACTAAGGCACTTCTCAATGGGCCAAGATATGGTCAAATCAAAAAAACTAAATTTCTTTATCTCCTACAACAGGATATTGGTTCTATTTTCCTTACCAATTTACTGGTAGATACTAGACCGTGCTCGAGATTGGAGTATGAAATAGAATTTGCTGCAACGCATTCTCCCCAATTCACAACAGTACCAGGTACAACTTGTATTCTTAGGCCAAATGTTGCTAAGTGTAGATTGTGTTGTTAGTGATTTATCGATGCGTTGGAAGTGGACTGTGCTGTTCCTTTTGGTAAAAGTATATAGACTAAGTTTAGTCTTTGTCCTCATACCATTTGTGAGGTATCTAATCATTCAGGACCTGATATAGAAATGAAATATCGTACCATTTGAGAGTAACTAACCATTCAGGACCTGATATAGAAATGAAATATAGTACCATTTGTGAGGTAACTAACCATTCAGGACCTGATATGGAAATGAAATATTGAACCTAATATTGACAGATGGTTAACGTCATATACTGTTAAATATAGTGGTAATTAATATTGTAGATGATGAAATTTATCTACCGGACAATATGGTTGTAATCACTATATCAGGTGATACACTTCGTCTACCAATCAAAATATGTGCAATCAATTTGCCAGTTTATACTGTTACGGAAACGCCGCAGGAAGTCAAGGCCTATAAAACAGCGGTCGAGTCAGCAACAAAGCTGCTAGATTATTATGTTATGAAAAATCATTTAAATATTCACAAAATTAATTACGTTTCCAAATTACTTGAAAGTTCAATGCTCAAAAGTTCTGATCATTTCTATTAATGCCATGGCTCTGTCAAATTGATGGTCCACAACGACTTTCTTCGCCCCTCTCTTTACGGGTGATGGCGAAGGTGTGACGTTATCTTGAGCGTAGTTATCGTCTCCCGAGTCTTTGGTGGCACTCTGTTTTCCTCGAATCTTGTGACCAAATTTATACGGTCGTCGAAGACAATAGACGTGTCACGATGAGGATTCTGGCCGCTATCCAGTATGCGTGACGTATCTTGCGTCAACATTTTGTTCTTGTTTCCGACGCTTCACCATTTTATTACAGGCGTACGTCATTATTAGAGGGGACCATCACGCAGTGAATAACGTATACCATGCCATCACTTACTTTCATAACTGTTATAGGGTTTTATCTCATGCAGCAGTACACTTTGTCTGTCAATAAAATAGATGCACTCCATTTGCCAGCTGATACACTTTGTCTCCCAATGAAAATAGATGCTCTCAATTTTCCAGCTGATACACTTTATCTGCCAATAGAAATAGGTGCAATCAATTTGGTAGTTTACACGATTTGTCTATCAATAAAAATAGCTGCCTGCGCGATTGGAATATCCTGCTCACCAGATAATTGCATGCAGGAGGATACTTAGTGCCAGTTGCCATGGTGTAAATGTTACGTGTCGCGTGGTTGCCCCTAACATGAGGGGAAGATACAGCGATTGCAGATGTGATGTTACATCGTAACAGTATTTTGTGGGTTGTTTGACTCGAAAGATACTCTTTTGTAATGCGCACGGCCGTCTGCTACGATTATGGTAAAAACACCCTTCTGATACACTGCACAGTTTGCCCCCTAATCTCGGTTGATTGCTGTTTCGTTTGTTTTCAGCATTTCAGTAATTTTGCAGTGAGAATCATTCTTTCTTGCCCTCTACAATTATACGTCATTCTCTTGCTGGAATGTATATGTTCCTATAACCAATTCTGTTTGTAATGACACGTGCAATCTAAACGCGTGTCTTCTAATCATGCCTAATTATGAGGATAGGAAATTGCTATTAATCCACTGACTTGTGTTTTCTATCGACTTGACTCATTAACTTTCAGTTGGCAACGCCACTTTCTTGTACGTGATTTCCATGCACCATTCGAATACCTCCGAGTACTTAGTGCGTTTGTAGGAATTCATCTTAGCGGTCCGTAAGAAGCAACGCAGTGAAAACAGTGATGGTGATTTGATTTATATCTGGAAAATTGCGATGTAACTAACGCTGAATAATTTGAAACAGCATGGAATGCGGTGTTAACTTTTTATCCTCATTTCAAGTAGTGATGTCATGATCGCAGGAGAAAAGTCTTCTAATCTTCATACACGGCGGGCAAGTCTCTAAGAGGGGATAGCTATCCATTGGAATGCATTAAAAGATGTCACTGTCACCTCTATTCATCTCCGGCAATGAGCATTATGCACATGACACGATTTTCACCAATGATGCTTTTTTGCAACCGTTTTGACAGGATCTAGGATCTGTGATCCTCTCCAATCTCGTCATTGATTCAAGGCCATGTCGACGACACTATGGTTACATGGTTGATGAAATGGACCCAGAGACAACAGAGGCCTTGCTATTGGCAACTCAGAGACCAAAAGGTAGTTACCCGGTTTATTCTCAGGCAAAGTGCTAGTGGCTTATATTCGACTTTGAATAGTTAACCTGTTTTGGTTTTTACTGCGCTCCACGTTGTCTCGCAACAATGTCGCTATCATATTTGGTATTGTGGCATGAGTAGGGGTGATTCTTGGGTATAATCAATGTAATCATTGATTGCCTCTTTTTATCCGGTTCGTGAATTTCTGTGTATATAGTAGAATCTCTAGAATACTTAGAGAAACAAAAGCAGATTTTTCAGAAAGGCACATGCCTTTGTGATGCAACCAGTTTTCAAAGTTCAGAATAGCCATGACCTTATGAAGCTGTTGCTGACATTCGGTATTTGGCTTTTAATCCTCTAACTTGATGTTGGGCGGTGAGAAACTTTAGCCTCAGTCTTGCTGCCGATGTAATCATCACCCTTCTCGATGATGCTGCCCGTTTTCAATGTGCTTTATAATGCAATTTCCATGATTTACTTGGGTGAGAACGATACGCAGCTGGCAGTAAGTAACACCACCGAGGAGACCCATTTTGTTACTTTGCCATGAAACTTTTTAAGTTTGCCCAACAACACAGATTTAAAGATGAGAGACCATCTCCAGCAAAACAATATAGTAGGCAAAGAAGTGGATTTATATGTGTGGAAGAGATCGAGGCAAAAACATTCTCTTGTTGGCCATGGCTGGCTATGGTTGATTAAAGCCTCGTATTGATTGGTTTTGCTCTATTTAAAGTTTATGAAAACATCCATATCAAAATCAGTTTCCGATAAGGCATTAAAATCAACGGACATTAGTATCACGGTAATCCAGGGGTGCCCGAAGTTTTTGCAAAGAGGGCCAGATTTGGTCAGACGAAAATGTATGGGGGCCGACCATTCAGTCTGACATTCCCAGATCCATTATCATTGTAAATCGGCATGTAAATATGTAGCTATATCACATTGCTGTCTGTAGTTAGGTCGACATTGCAAATGAGAATCAGTTGTCGATTGCAATAGCCGGAAAGTCGAAGGTTAAAATAATAATAAATCATATGCAAATGAACTATTTCACGAAAGTCGACTGAAAATTTTTAAAAACATTTTATTAATTTTGTTTTAACATATCACAACCCATTGCATTTTTGACAAAGAATAGTATAGTTATGTTTGATGACGGGCATTTGACTAGACTGTGGTTTGATCTCCACAGAAAATCAATTCATTGAGACTTAAAAATTTCTTTAAAAATCTCCTTGAAGAATAAAAGAATGTGCCTGCATTAATGTGAAGAGATGCCATGTTAAAAGAGGACTGAAAACATGCCACAGCAGTAAGCGTTCTCACTAGGTTCAACCGACGTGACAACGACCATACTTCTACAGGCCACCCTCAGGTGAAACATCGAATCACTTGTGAAGTATTTCTAATTTTGCTGTTATAATTTTTATGTTATTTTTGGTCCTTTGGTTTATGCTTTACAACAAAAGTTTTTCAGCCTTTTTGGCCTCCTTTGTTTTTGTGCTGTTAATTGAAGCACAATTGCTGTAGAGTTAGGAAGAAGTTAAAGGCCAAAGAAGTTCCTTTTTAGTTTTGTTTCTTCCGAAATATTGGTCAAGCTTTGGTCATGTAAGCTAGTATTATTAATTTGATTTTCACCGGATAATTCTTTATCTACACTTGCTACGCAGTGTATAGACATAATGCTACTGAGCTATTTAAAGTTATCTTTTGGTTATCTTGTCCCTTCATTATTATATTTGGATAAAATATGAGTTTGATTTCGTTATTTTTTTCTGTAACGTCATACTATCTTGGATGCACCGCCTAACATCACTGTTTTTGGTGTGTATACTGTTTACTCTGGGAAACTTTGCTGGTAGGCCACATAGTATAGTTTTCTTGACATGATACTTGGGGCCAGTGGAAATTTTGACACGGTTCTTTTGTCCGGGCGCCTGGCAGTCAAACCAATTTTTCATCATGTTACGCTCTTTGAGGCAACAGAAATCAATTTTCAACTATCTAGTCCCTTTGGCTAAACAGTTTCCACGTACTTATGTTAAGCCTGTTACAAGATGACTCAGAGTGGCTTTGAAATTGCAAGGGACATACCCACCTCGTCCGTCTTTCTTCGCCTTGAACGATTTTTGATTGACCTTCATACTGCTCTGTGTGAACTGTATTGACACAGTCTTGACCAATGAAATTTATGACTTTACCACATGAAGAGATGTAGACCAGCGAATTTTGATCTTCAAGGTCTTGGACTTGCAAAACAATTTGATGTGATCCCATTTACTGAAACCTGGATGTTGTATGGAGCACCCATACTGAGTTTCTTAGTGGTATCTTCACGGCAATTGAAAAGATGTGGAATATTGTGAGGTGTTCCACCATATTAACGACATGGATTGTCTGCAGGGGGGTCCAGGCAGTAGATGTAAGAATCGATGAGTCTGCTGTCGAGCGGAGTTGGGCCAGAGCAGTTCTTACTATTGTGTTTCATTGCTTTAGCGAGTCGTGAATGTTTGGTGGCATGTTGTCGAGGGAGGCACTATGGCCCAGTGCATTGCGAATTTAGGTCACACAGTATTCATGGTCATTTTGGGGGATTTCATTAGGATCTTGAGCTATCTTGTGGTATTTGGAGTTAAACAAAATGGCGTGTCTCAGGTAGATGAAACAGTGGGAAGAGGCACACAAATTTTGTCGACGGTGGTTGACACTTATTACAGGCGTTTTACCTGTTTGGTCTAAATACTCACAGTTCAGTGCTATCCTTTGTTCCTGGATTTCAAGACGGTTGCTTCTTCGGAGCGAATCTACCCACACAATGTGGCCAAAGACCGTCGCATTCCATCGTCAACCGGTGGTGTTTTTCTCGAGGGAGTGGCTCATGCCGGCCGTACTGCTCCTGCTTCTTCAGAGAGCTGGCGTGGAAAGGAATCCTGGACCGTTTATTAATGGAAAATGGCGATGTACTGTATGCTAGGATGTGATCACCAATCAACATATTTCTGTCAAGTGCAACAGTTGTCATGACTGGCTGCATTGGCGTTCCTGCTCAAAACTCAAACATTATCGTGATTGGACCAATCAATACAAAGCTCCCTGTTGATCCCAACCAAAGGCACAACCTCGGACAACCAAGATTCAACTTACTAATCCCAAGAACTTCGAAATCCTACAACTCAATATCAACGGCTTAACTGGAAAATTGGACGACCTACTGCATTTTATGACCAAACACTCAATATCTGTAGCGGCGATACAAGAAACGAAGTGGACTGCGAAAACCAAAACCCCAAAACTCCCGGATACACCATCTTACGGAAAGACCGAGGCACCAACCAAGGTGGTGGACTGGCCTTTATCATTAGAGATGAAGTAACCTTCCATCACTTCACCATCCCGGAACCTGACCCCATCCTGGAACAGTTGGCTATCGAAGCATCACTTGACCACTCTAAAATTCGAATCATAAACGTCTACCTACCACCACGTTCTTCCGTTCCCACTGGAATTCAAGCGAACATCATGCACCTCCTTCAATTCACGGATTCTCTAATCTTGGGTGATATTAATGCACACCATAAGGCTTGGCATTCTGCACTCAACGAAGATTAACGAGGACATGCTATTTTTGATCAGCTCAAGTTAAGCGACTTTGGAGTTCTCAATTGTCCTACGACGACCAGACAAGTGGGCACTACCTACAGTTCTCCAGACCTCTCTCTTGCTTCACCTTCCCTCCTTCTTTCGACTACCTGGACTACGACCATGGCACTCAACTCTGATCATATAACGATTACCATTGCCCTGCTTACTGAGACAACCAAGTTCTACTCTGAAAAACGAACGTATGTAAACTTCACGAAAGCCAATTGGCCCGAATTCCAATTTGAAACCAAAAAACAATTTGCTGCACCCCCGGACCCACCTAATGTCTTCGAAGGTGAAAAACAATTCCGACAAATTCTACAGAAAGCCGCATTGCACCACATACCCGCTGGACGCATACCAATTGTCAGACACAACTTCCCGACTGAAGCAGCATTATTAGCCAATGAACGAGACCAACTACGATCAACAAACCCAACTTCAACTCGAATAGAATCACTTTCTAAACAGATCTTCAACTGCGTATGACAATACAAACGAGATAAATGGAGAAATTTCATTGAAACAATCGATCATACGACTGGACTGAAAAAACTCTGGACAACAATTAAAGGTATAGCCCAACCACCAAAGATCCCGGCCAACCAATCCATTAGCTTCAATGGCATACCATACTCGGACCCCAGGAAATGTGCAAAGAAGTTTAACCAGCAATTTACCCTACGCCCAGAAAAACCCAACAAGATGAAATGTACCGTACTTTGACGAATCCACAAGTTACAATCTACGCCTGTTCAATTCACGGATTCTGAAACCGAGTCTGCCATTAAATCAACTAAAATTTCCAAAGCAAAAGGACCCGACGGACTATGTCCACTCCTACTCCGACATCTTGGACCCATTGGCATAACGTACCTCACCAAAATCTTCAACCTCTCACTAGCTACATACCGAATACCTGGACTCTGGAAAGTAGAGCGAATCATACCACTACCTAAACCCGGTAAACCGAGCGAACAAGGCAAATCATATCGGCCCATCTCTCTCCTTTCTCCCGTTGCCAAACTCCTAGGACGAATTATACTACCATTTCTCAACGACAGCGTACAATTCCCTGACCATCAACATGGATTTTGTAAAGGCCGATCAACCGTAACTTCCCTCCATAAGATAAACCACACCATTACAACAGGACTCAATAAACCCAAACCCTGCTCAAGAACAATTGCCGTAGCGCTAGACCTCACCAGTGCTTTTGATACCGTCGACCATACTTACCTACTTAACGACCTCTCACATTCAGAAATCCCCGACAACATCACACGCCTGAATGCCGCTTACCTCATCGGCAGACAAACTTACGTCGAATTCCGTAATTCAAAGTCAAAATCCGAATACTGAAGCAAGGAGTACCTCAGGGAGGTGTCCTGTCCACATTCCTGTTCAATTTGTACATGATGAATATCCCGAAACCACCTCAAGATATACAACTGATCACATACGCCGACGATATGACCGTACTTACCTCAGCGCCACTTATACCACAACTGACACAACAAATGAACCAATATATAATGGATGTCTCCTCCTGGCTTACGGAACGAAATTTATTCCTTTGACAACCAAATGTACAGCTATTCTCTTCACGACATTCACTGGCGAATTTAAATATGACCTCAATATCAGAATGAACAATCAACTCATTCCTACCGTCAATCAACTGAAGATTCTTGGCATCACTTTCGACACCATGAACAATTTCTCACAACATGTAGATAACATACAAATTAAACTAGGCAAGCGAACTGATATCCTATGAGCACTATCTGGAATAAACTGGGGTCAACAAAAAGAAAACCTTCTTCTCACATACAAAGCAATTGGAAGATCGATTCTCAACTACGCCGCACCTATCTGGTTTCCTCACCTCAATGCCACCAAAGTTAAATT
>JANTCA010003184.1:0-10920 GCA_024741275.1 Chironex yamaguchii | reverse complement strand
TACCGAGCTTCACATCGGCACAAAAATTCATATACTACTAAGATTTTTTGTGTGGTAGGTACACAATCCTTGTGAATGGATTGTAAGGTCTTCCTATTCGTGAAAACAATTTTGGCATTGGCAGCAGAGAAACACTTAACTACAGATTTATAATCTGTATTTCTGTGGGGATAGAAACATTGCTTAGCGTAGGACGTTTTAGGTATACAGGACATTCTAGAGACGCAAATAATTTTCCGGTTGCAAAATCAGTGATCTTTTCTCGAAAATTCTTCAAACAACATCCTCTGGATACCCGTTTTCAAGGAAAATAGATTTTATTTTCCCTAGCTCCGAATTTAATTTAGATTTTGAACAGGCACAACGTGCTCTATGAGCAAGTGTTCTGATGAGGTTCAGTTACTCATTATTTTGTGCCCTGGCGATGTCTCGTATCCATGAATAGATTATTTGCAAGTACTCATTCTTATTCTTTATTTTATCCCTTTGATCCAGTCTCTTTATTTTTGGGCAAAATGTATAGACGAAAAAGAAGCGGCAGCACTCGGTTGCAGTAATGGTTTTCATTTGATTGAGATATTTAGAAT
Organism: Chironex yamaguchii; assembly: GCA_024741275.1. Lineage (NCBI taxonomy): Eukaryota > Metazoa > Cnidaria > Cubozoa > Chirodropida > Chirodropidae > Chironex > Chironex yamaguchii. Next base: position 10,333 of record JANTCA010003184.1, on the reverse strand, counting down.
CGTCAACATTTTTGTGATGCCCACTGATGCCATCAAAGAACATGTATCTTGAACAAGTCAAGAGATCAGCGTCAAAACAGAAGTCACGGGAGCTGCGGAAGGAATAGCAAATAGTTGATTTCTGTCACTGGTAATATTTGCTTTTGTTGTAAGAGTGGGTGAGGTGAGATAGAGAATATTGGATAGTTCAGAAGGATAGTTGTATCTGTCAAACCCTTGGAAAGAAAATTCTGTACTTGAACAATCTATTTGTGGTACAAAACTTGAAAATCGACTTGAAAATTTACGACATTGCGCTGAAAACGTTTTTAAAAGCTTTTTTCGTCTAACACTCTTCAGGTTACCATATAGGCTATATATACTTTCCTTTGTGACGATTCATACTCTGAAGAGTGTAAGACGAAAGAAGCTCTTAAGTATGTTTGCAGCGCAATGTCGAAAATTGTGTACATATTTTGATCAATGACATCTAAATTGACCCTTGGCATATGCTCTGTCTTGAGCTTCAGTAAAACTCCAACAGATGGATTGGTTGTTACTTTTCTAGGAGTTGTTGAGAAGAAAGTCGGTTGAATGAGATCTTTGGTTTTGGCACCTAAGCATGCCCAAGTTAAATATGTTCCGTTTATCAGCTTTTGCTCTTTCCCAAAATCAGTCGGAATTGTTTTTTCTTTTCTTCAAGAATTTATAAGCAAAAACAAATATGGTTGAGACGAATGACAACACTATGTTTGCCCAAAGACAATTAAGTACTGCATGAAGATTTTCAAGATAACAATTAAAAGCCGTAGGGAAATCAGCCTCGCTCGACAACTGTTTTATACTTAACAAGGATTTAGCTTGGTTTAAAAGCTAACAAGATGGATGTTGCTTTGGCACTAGAAAAGTAAAATGCACTCTCATACAACCATGAAAACGGTGCAACACGTAGGGCATTGAAAAATTGATATGGAATAGTGTACATTCAGAGAAACGTTGTCAATGAGCACGATTTTTATTGGATAGACTCCGATGGCGGTACATTGGGATATTTCAATCATTTAAGTTTAAAGGTGTTGAACACATTCATAGTCAAGTGACATAACAACAAAACGTGTTTAAGTCTAGCCGCAAAATAAGGAGTTGGCAGTTAAAATACATTAGAGTAATTTTAGAGCCGATAAAAAGTAAACAAATGAATAGTTGCTTTCCAACTGATGTACGTCGATAAGCTTTATTTCGTGCCATAAACTAATGATAAAATCTTTCATATCAGTCTTTACATTAAGTAGAGTTAAAATTTCTTAATTTCAACTACGTTTTATTCTCACAATGTAGATTTAATGTCAATTTATTCGCGTCCATCAAGAAAAGAGATCTTTGATTTTCCTGTAATAAATTCTTAATTTCTACTTTCTGTCGGGTCTAAGTTGCCACGAGTGACATATTGGCATACCTATCTTAGAATGCGTTCACTATACAGAATGCAGCAGTGGCAGTGGTATAGCTTGTTGATAAAAATGAAATTCATTGGGAGGGATCGTCTCCATGGCAACTTCCTCTCTCCTCATCTTCGCTCGCTTTCTTTAATATTCAGTTCAATTTTCCCAATTTTTAAACGACAGATTCCTTGACCTCGTCAAGCTTAAGTTGGAGGATTTAAGCAAGCAGGTGTTTGTCCACCTGCCTCGAAAATAAACTATCATGAAGCATTGTTTCACAGAGAGACGATAGAACTCTGCTAGTTGAATTGGTGTACGAAAGGGTTGATGAAAGATACAGGGTATTACTGTTACTAACAGGAAAAAAGAGAGAAAGACATCTTTTCCATTTGTAAAAATAATGGCTGAGACACATATAAGATTCACAGTAAAAAGAGCGGAGGGAAGTGACGCGGAGATTGAAAATTCATCATCGGATGACATAGCCGTGAGAATTCTAGACAATCCACTGGCTAGTAAGTGAATCAGTGTACTTAACTCGTGTGGCCTAGTTGTAATCAAGACGACATTGAAATTAACTTGTCATCCTCCACTATCGGATGCTGGATGCAAGACAGACAGATGATAAGCGTGGTTAATTAAGCGTGAAAATCGTGGGCTGTTATCTTGCCATTGCCCGCCAGATTCAAACTGGCTAAGAAATGTAGAGCGATATGAACAGGAATGAATAGCAGTAGCTAGGGAGGTCACGGTGATGTCTCCTGGTTTCAGTGTGCTTCTAGGCACATTTTGATATCTTAGCGCTTATTTTCATCCCATTTAGTTGAGCCAACGAAGCTTAATGGCGATGGTATCGAAAACAACATTGGTACTCACGCGCCTCTTCTTGCTGATCATTCTGATGAACGTGAGAATAGTGACGAAAATCATGGCAATTTGGCACTCTACGAGGTAAAATCGCTTGCTTTTAACTATCCATTAATTTGACTACTTGCCTCGACCCATCATTATTTGCTTGTGTCTAGCCTTCATTATATCTTCGTATGCGGCTGCATGTTATCTCCGTCTGGTCAAATTGTGTGTGTTTCTTTGAACTGAGTTAACTTGTGTTTTAATACATTTTGTTCGTGCGCGATTTCACTGTTATCAACAGATGATATCATGAAATCGTCGTTGTTTATTCATCAATCATGAAACAAAATTATCTTAAGTTAGCAGTGCTTTGTTGTGCTGGGATGTTCATGTTTGACTCCATCAAAACAGACCACTAATACTTGAGTAACTCAAAAAGCCACTTTGTTTTCTGGTTCGTCTGGAATATGACTTGATATTTTTAAACCTGAAAATTGTCATTAGCTTTTCGTAAACCCATAACGGACAAAGTAAATCAGGCGAGGAGTATTATAATCAACCACTGAAAACTGTTGCTGTGAAATCAAAGATTTAACACAAGTAATGTGCACTTACTATATTCAATGTGGCTGTCACTAGTACACCTATACTGTGTTGGTTGAGTAGACTCAGAAAAGTCTTTAATTGTAGGCCAAACCATCCACGTATATTTTAATACTATATGGTATATATGTCATATCTTATGTAGTTAGGAATATAGATTAGTTTTCGTTATGTCATTTTATTTACAGGAGGTATGGTTCACACCTAAAACAAGTAATACTTGCACGAATATCACTTAAAAGTCAGTCATTTCCGCTTGACGCCTCGCTATTTGAGATTCCAATTACTACTTATAGGAACGTCTAAGTATACGTTATAAAATTAGTTGCCTTAGGTATACGAAGTCTTCTTTATACTGTAGTCAGCTGAGCTCTCGTAAGAAGTAAATTCAAACTTGGTTTGGTCAAGTTTAAAAGATGTTTTGCCTTGGTTGTTGACAGTACTAACCAAAAGATAAAGTTGGTTTCAATTGATACAATATCATTAAAGTTCAAAAATCATTTAGATTTGTTTGTCGGCAGTTTATCCAACATAGAAGACGAGTCTATTGGGTAAGAATCATATCAAGAATACCAATGTCCCTAGTTTTTAAACAATGGCGTAGTATGGTCAAATGCTCATTTTGATTTGCTCAAGGGAGAGGAATTGATTAATATTGTCATGTGTAAGATGTGAGAAATGGATCATGGATGATGGATAAATTTGTTTTTGAGCTACCATTTGAGTGAAATACATGGCAAAGATATTTTCTTCTGTTTGATTGATTTAGATCTTTACAAAATACAAGAACTCACCTTAGTTGCTGAGGGAAAGCTCAATAGCTTGTAGCTAATCTAAGCATCATGGCACTGATCCTTTACTTCAGTGTGATTACATGTCATAATACCTTGTGCTTTGGATTACAGTAAGTTGGTGACTATCCCCCTGACCATCACATATCTGATGGTAGATTCGGATGATAATCTACAGGTTCCATGGTTCATGCCTGTGTGTATCTTCATGACTGGCATCTTGGGTGTATAATGACAATAAAATACATTTTATCCAAACAGACAATACACAAATAAATAGGAATGACAAATAAATTGTCATCTTCAATATTTGCATGGTCGTTTTGGGTGCCTAGTGCATCCAAAGTTACTTCTCATACATTTTGTGTACATATTATGCTGGGTGTACCAGGGCTTGAAGTAAGAGATTTTTATGATGCCAGCTATTTTCTAGTATCTGCAAGCAGTGCTTGCTTTAGTTGGAATGAGAGATGAGATGAGAGGAGAGATTAAGGCATGAGAGCTTGACATCAGAAGACGTCCGCTGTGGCCTGCCCCTGCACGATAGGGTCCATTTGCATAGGTCCTTTTGCATGATACTGTCCCACATACATTTTGGGGCATTGCAGGTGCAACGCCAGTCGTCAGGTCTCGGATTACACCAGACCGAACCATAGAGACGTCCTACTGGCAAGCAGGTGACATGTCCCAGCCAGTGGAGTCTTCGGACACAGATAGCAATTTCGGTTGTAGGTTGATGGCATCAGCAGTCTCATATATGTGCATTGGATAAGTGTTGTTAACAAGACATGCCAAGTATGACACATAGGGCGTACATCTGGAAGGTTTCCATAGATGGAACTTGGATCCAGGAGGCATTTTGAGCTCTCTGGTGTGGCCAAAAGCTTTTAAAGTCTTTTAAATGCTTAAAACAGTGAAAATAGTCCCAGAATTTTCCCAGTAGTCAAACAGAAAACACTAAAAATAAGACAGGAAAAAAGTTTCCTGTTTTATTATGCTGTGTGATTAAGATGAGCTGAGGTGGGTGGAGGAACCAGAGCTGAGAGTTTTGATTTGCAATGACCTGTACAGCTATCATTCATATGACCTCCCGACAAGCTCATATGTAGAATAGTATATGTTATAAGTTTGCCACACTTTTGCTTTGCCATGGAATTAAACTAGTCCATTCAAATATAAACTCTTGATTAGACAACATAAACCTCTTGGGGCAGCTGGTCATTTTACGAAAGCTGTCAAAATTTAGAGTAAGTCATTGTTGAACTGTAGCTGGTGATAACTGGTGACGATAATTATTTGACCCCTGCGAACTGTTGTTTGCTTGTTATATGAAGTAATTTACAAATTTAATCAAAAACTGTTCTAATTGTTATTTAAAATTCATTGTGTTAGTGCTATAGTGGTGATGAATCATTGCTTTGGTGTTGTAAGGGCAATTTTAGAAGGCTCGGAGACTTTGTAACACTTTCATATTATTTTGAAGTGTGCCATCCTGGGGTCATCCTGTCTGAAAATACCACATCTTAGTATAATTCGAATGTTAAATAATGACTGGTACCTAACCAGAAGTGAGCTAGTGGTTACAGTGAGGTAATATAGGCATTGACTAATCATGTATTAGAAGGTGTCCTTAAAGTCTGAGGATATGAGAAATTGCTTGTATGCCAAGCAAGCAGGCAGTGTTATTAGCATTATTACTGTAATAACACTTTTTTTCAAGTAGAGTTTCCCATGGCAAATATTGACAAGCAAGGAAGGAGTTGCTTTCATCTGTAAATCATTTGGAATGACGTGCAAATACTATGCCTGCTTTCTTTTCGGTCAGTTTGCTGACAAATTTTGCTATTGCAATGCCTTAAGTCCAATCATAGAATAACGATTAGGGTCCTAATCCCTTTCTGTGGTCAAATGCCTGTCAAACAGCTAGAGCTATTGATCTGGTTGTGGTCACTTGGTTCCTTCACCATCTTTGAAGAACATCTTACAATCGCTTGAATAAACATTGCTTTGTTTTTGGTAATTATGCAATATGATAAATTGATTGTAGATGTATTAGGCTTACTGTGCTGCAAGTTAAATTTTGTTAGGATATCACATTTTCTAAAAATATGGGTGGGATCATATGCCCCTTTTTTTCTTGACCCCCCTATTTTTGATATGCTTCCTATGTCTATGACTTCATAGTTATCCCTATGTCTATGACTTCATAGTTATTGCCATGAAAACAAAGAGTTTCTTGTTCTTGCTTTGTTTTACTAATGTTGATATCCTAAGGTCAGTGGTTTCTGCAACCTTGTCAGTGCCCTTGCCCTTCAGATTTACTCTGTATCTGTATCCTGAGATAATTACCTATGCCAAGGAGGTTATGTTTTCATTGAGGCTTGATTATTGGTTAGTTGGTTTGTTGGTTGGTTTATGTGCTGCTTGTTAGCAAAATATATCAAAAAGTTATGGATGAATTTTTATGAAATTTTTAGGATAGGTCAGAAATGGGCTAATTTAATGATGATTGATTTTTTGTGGTGATCCAGACTACCATCTCTTTGTCTGTTTCTGTGTCTCTTTGTCAGCAAGATTGGGCAAAACTTACTGGATGGAACCTCATGACAAAAGTCAAATGATCAGTCCTGACCCAGTGACATCCCATTAAATGTTGGGGATGATCTGAATACAATCCTGCATTCTGGATCACTTTTTCAGTTATCAAACATTCATAGTGGTAGTAAAAGATAATCCGGTTACCATGTTAACAGGGGAATGCCCCTGTTAATTGAATGATAATACTGGCTTGGCTCAGGGTTGCGCTCTCGGAGCATTTGTAGTTGAACAATCTTTTTGTCGTACAAAACTTGAAAATCGCCTTGAAAATTTGTGACATTGCACTAAAAACATACTTAAAAGCTTTTTTTTGCCTGACACTCTTCAGAAGGGAAAGTGTATATAGCCATCTTCAAAACCGAGCTGGACTGTGCTAGGTTTTTTTAAAAACTTAACTAGTTACATTCAGGTCTCAAATTTACGGTTGAAAAGGAACAAGATAGTTTATTAGCTTTTCTTCATGTTTTGGTGGAAAAAACTGACACTAATTTGTTAACAACAGTTTACCGAAAAGCTTCTTTTACATTTGTTGGATTCTATTTGTCCAAAAAAAAGGAAAATCCACCTTATCAGAACACTTCCCCATAGAGCACTTGGTATCTGTTCAAAATTTTAATTAAATTTAGAACTAGGGAAAATAAAATCTATTCTACTTGAAAACTGGTATCCAGAAGATGTTGTTTCCACCATTTTCCGAGAAGAGATCACTGATTTTGCAAACGAAAAATCTTTTTGGCCTCAAAAAAGTCCTGTATACTTACTTGGCTAGGCAATGTTTCTATCTGCATAGAAACACAGATTAAAAATGCTGTTGTTAATGCTGTTAATCCAAGAATTGTTTTCACGACTAGAAAGATCTTGCCATCCATTCACAAGGATTGTGTACCTACCACACAAAAAAGTTTAGTAGTATATGAACTTTTGTGCCAATGTGAAGCTGGGTATGTAGGTCGCACTTCTCAAATATTGGGTGACAGGATCAAACAACATGTTCCAACCTCTGTATGCCAAGTATAAATTCCTTCTAGAGAATAGCCATCTTGCACTTGCATAGCAAAAATGACTGTCAAAACATGTGATTCTGCCATAGGTCATCATTTACTGAAAAAAAGCAGGCAAAAAAGCTTTTAAGTATTTTAAGCTTTTAAGATGATTCTCAAGCATTTGTAGTTTGTCATTGAGATTTGTCATGCTTAAGACCTAAATTGATAAATTGTTTGGTGGAAAGAGTACGAAAAGCTTCATCTTTTTCCTGTCTACATTCTTATCTTATGTTTCTATCTGCATCTTTGTATACTTATCTTTCTCTGTTAATGATTGCCTTTTTTTTCGTGAGGTTTAAAATCTCCTCTGTCATCCACTTTTGCTTGCTTGATGGTTCCCTTTTTGGTATTACTTCTTCTGCTGATGTTGCTAATGCTTTTTTTGAACATTCCATTTACACTCTTCTTCAACTTCTAGTGCCTTGAATCTATTCTCCACTGTAACTGCATACTTTGCCTGATTCCCGGATCACTTTTCAAGAGTTTATACTTCAGTTTTGGTTATTTTGGTACTTCAATTTTCTGAGTTTCATTTTCAACTTGCAAAACAATAATAGATGGTCACTTCCACTGATCTGCTCCAGGGTATGTTTTGGTTTGCTAAACTGCATTTCTAAAACCTTTATTTGGTTATGAAGTCTATTTGATTCTTGTGTTAACCACCAGGGCTTTGCCATGTCCACAACCTCCTTGGATGCTGTTCAAATCATGTATTGGTAACTACTTGTCCGTTTTTTCCCACCACTACACCCATCTTTCAACTCATTCATTTTGCTCTCCTAGGCCTTGCTTTCCAATTACTTCACCATTGTCTCCCTGACCAACTTTAGCATTAAGATCTCCCATTACATTGATGATTTCTTGGGATTTGCATTGTGATTTTGCTTCTTCTAACATATTGTAAAATGCTACGATTGCCTCTCATTACTTTCAGATGTTGGTGCATATACTATGACGAAAGAAATATCAAAAGGGTGTCCTTGTAACTTAACAACTCGATCTGAGATGGTCCAGAATACCAAAAGGCATCTTGCTCTTTCTTTGTTGAGAGTGATGCCGACCCCTCTTTCGTGTGTTTTCCCACCAGAGTATATAATTCTATACCCATCAGATTGGAAATCGACCTGTCCTTTATTGTCCCATCTCATTTCACACATTCTGAGTACATTAATATTCAATCTAGCCATTTCTTGTTTCACGTTCTCTAGTTTCCGACACTGGTACAGAGTTCTTATATTCCAAGTACCAATTCTGATGGTATCATTATTGCACACTGGTCTGGTGCCATCTGTCGCACGTGTTCAACCTTACCAAGCGAGGCACCAATATCTAAGGATATGGTCTCGTTAATGCTGTTATCTCTTTTCTGTACTTTGTGCATAATCTATGATTTTTCTTGGAGATGGTAATTCAGCGGTTTGCCTGAACTTTCTAAATAGAGTTTTTATTGAGATACTATCTTTAGCTTGCTGGCTGTTGGCGTCTGGTGAATCTCATCCGTCCTTTGACAGGTCTTGTTTTTATTCCTGCAGGGTTGCTAGCCACCCCCCTCACTGAACAAGCCAGTGGGGAGCTGGTTGAGTTGCCGATGACCCAACCATCAAACAGGTAGTACTGCTTTACATGTTACCTGCAAGTAGCAGATTGAGTCTGACTTGATGTTTTTCAAATTGACACCAGTTTGTATTTTCCCCAGTGAAACAAATTTTCACGGACTGTTTTACACCTCAGATACTGTGTGCAGCTGTTGTCCCAAACTCTAAGACATGGATGAATAGCTGGTAACCTGAATATTCATATGAATTATGGAATTTATCTGTTAATGACATTTTTAAACATATTGAAAGGTTTTGTGTAACACAGTTTCAATGTATCCTGGTTTATGTGAGTCCCACTTATACAAGCCATCTAAGCAACATATCAGGAATACTATTTTGTACCAAATTAAATTTTTGTCTTGCAGAATCGTCAGACCCTCTCAATACAAATTGAGGCAACTAAATACGGAAAATGTATTCATCCATTTTACCACTTAATGCACCATCGTATCCAATCAAGTAACTCAAACTTGTTTGGGGTACTATTCTTATGAGCTCAGGTGAATTCAAGTTTCTTATTCAGCATGTGCATGTGACTTTAACAAATTGAATGATGAAACTTTGATAATGGGTACAAAACAAAAGAATATATGGCTTGTTGCGACATTTTCATGATATTCTTCAAGAAAATAGGGATGTTTTATAATTTTATTTATTTTTATTGATATCTTTTATGTCATTTTTGTAAGAAAAATTGTTGTTCTTTCTTGTTTAATTATTTACAGTACCAATATCCTGCATTTTTAAGTGGCCATTCAACTAAAGTTTACGAAAATGAGAAATAGCCCACAATGATCCATAGTGACTCACAACAACAGAGAATAAGCCAGAGTAACCCAAAGCCCAGGCATATTTAAATGGATCATTATTGATTACTGTGGCTCATTTCTCATTTTAGTATGTATCAGTTTTTTGGTCATTGTTATTCATTGTGGGTTTTACTATGTACAGCAGAATAATAAGATATCATTTGTGTCAGAATAATATGTCATTCAATATTTCATGGCTTCCATTCCAATATATAATAGTAATTTTCTCATCTCATCAGCCAGATTTTTTGTAATAATCAAATGCATTATCATGTAATACTCCTTTCTTTTCTGTAATGTAGTATGCAGCCAATGCACTTATTTAATATTTGTGTTTACCGTACGGTATACTTTGTTAAACTTTTCTCTGTCTTTTGTCAAGTCTTCTTACATGTGTTCAGAAAATTTGGTTATACCACAATTTGTTTGTGAAATCTATAAACAATTTAATATTTAGAAACATCAAAGATTTGACAGTTGGATCAAATTTAGTTTGTATGGTGCCTTATTGGTTACTTTTTCAAGGGTAGTTGTCAAGTTGGTGTTAGGCCACACCTTACCAAATCCACGAAGCGTCTGCCTGGTATCCAGCGGCTCCATGGTCGGCCCCTTCCCTGC
>JANTCA010003183.1:0-10921 GCA_024741275.1 Chironex yamaguchii | reverse complement strand
TTTTGTGTGGTAGGTACACAATCCTTGTGAATGGATGGCAAGATCTTTCTAGTCGTGAAAACAATTCTTGGATTGACGGCAGAGAAACAGCTTTTTTAATCTGTGTTTCTATGCGGATAGAAACATTAACTATCCTACCTAGCTTACCTAGATTTGCTACATGTTTCGTATAAATAGGTTGCCATATACAAGTACTTTCCTTTCTGACGTTTCATACTCCGAAGAGTGTCAGACGAAAAAAGATTTTAAGTATGATTTTAGCGCAATGTCTCAAATTTTCAAGGCGACTCTTAATTATAGAGGTAATCGGCATTAAGGTTGCGAGTTGACGTAGTTTTTCAATAGAAATACAGTCTGATAGTTAATTGTTCATCATGAATTTCATGATATGGTTTTGAAATGTTTCTACTCTCTCTAGTAGCTTTGTTGCCCAATTGATGCATTCTAAACCATACAGAAGTACTGGCAGCACATATGTCCTGTAAACATGACCTTTTACAAGATAAGGAACTATGTTCGATGTTGGTAAAATTTGTTATTCCTTAAATGCAGCCCAGCCCATGCCAATCCAATGTTTAACAGCATTCAGGACTTCATTCGTGTCAGGAAGCTTGTACGCAAGATATACAAAAACTTGTTTGATCACTGTGTTCTTAATAGTTAGTTTAAGCTAAGAGTGTGGATCAGTTGTCATGCACTTTGTTTTTGATACATTGATTGACAGCCCTACTTCTGCTCAGTATTTTAAAAAGTAGTCAATGAATTTTTGGAGCTTCTCTTCAGATTCGTTAGTCAATGCGATATCGCCAGCATAGGCTAGGTTTGCTCAGGTTTCCATAGTACTGCAGCTATGACCAAACAGAACAACAATGCTGAGAGGATATGACATTGTTTGACTCCTTTTAGTATTTTTATTGATCTTGTTGTGTCAGCATTAGTTTTTGTCTGAGCAGTGGAATTTTCATACGCGAATTTTTGGAGATTGATATATCTCTTGTTAAGATCAGTTGTTTCAAAGATGCTCCAAGTTTGTTTAATTTGATACAATCAAAGGCTTTGGTAAAGTCGAGAAATGTTGACTGGGCTGTTGAATTCTATTAACCTCTCTATAATTTGCTCCAATGTAATAACCTGTTTAATAGTTCCTCTGCCGGGTTGATATGCTGCTTGTGATCTGGGGAAAGAATCATATCGATCTTTCTTAATTCGTTAAGCCAAGACAGTGATGAATTCTTTATAACTATGACTAAGTAGGCTGATTGGACGATCGTTTTCACAGTCTAGCCTGCTTTCCTTGTTGTGTATAACCACAATCAGGGCTTTCTTCAACTGTTCTAGTATTGTTCCTGTCGTATCTAATTAAATAGGTAAAGTAGAGCATTAACCAGAGGTTCTCGGCCTACTTTAACACATTAAGAGTAAATTCCATCTAGTCCAGCACTGTTACCTAATTTCAGTTCATAAATTGGACTCTCCACTTCTCACATTTGAGAGTTGAAGGTATCGGGTCTTCATGTCTGTCGTCGATGTTGGTGATTAAAGGGTTATTATGATACAAAATCTCATAGAACTCAGCTCAACGTTTTGAAATTCTCTCTTTCTCTGTTAGAAGTTTTATCACCATTCTTATCCCCAAGTCCTCAACGACATCTTCCGATTTACTGTTGAGTCTCTTGACAGCAGCGTAATATTGCTTATGAGGTGGAAGTGAGCTTATACTATTAATCTGATGCTCTAATTGCTTTATCCTGTCCTTCTGGTCAAGCTTCTGTGACTCTGCTCTAGCGATTCGGTATTCTGCTGATGTATGTCCCTTTTGTCTTCTCATGTAATGCTTATTTTTTATGGCTTATTTCGTTTCAAGGGACAGCCATTCACTTTGATTAAATTCTTGTACTGGTAGAAGCTCTTTTGGTGTTTGCAGCATTGCACTTGAAATTTCCTCAAAGATACGTTATGGTTATAAAGTTTAACCGAGAGCTTCAAATCGGTTACTAAGTTGAAGTTGGAAAGGTTTCTTGGCTCCCTTTGACAGTGGTTCCGGATCATACTTTGGTCGAATTGGTTTTCACTTTGGCCAAGAGAAGCTCATTCTCACTTTGGTTTGCATCATTTCATGATCAAATATATCCGGTATACTAATGGCTGTGCTATCTAGTATACTTTGATGCAGAGAGGGTTTTCGTGTTAGGATGAAGTCAATCTGATTCTTTGTCTGTCCTTCAGGTGACACCCAAGTATAAAGCTTACGTTTTTCAAACTTGGTGTTAGTAACTACTAGGTTGTTTCAGAACTCCACTGGTTTTTCACCTCTCTCACTGGCCTCTCCTATGGTATGCTTTCCTATCACATCTGGTTACTTAGTGTCTAAGGCTCCAACTGTGCAGTAAAATCACCCATTACAAATAGATGATCTCTCTTAGGTACTTTTCTAATCATTTCCTCAATTTGGTTATACATCTCAATAATGTCCTCATCAGGATATGTCGAGGTTGGGAAGCAGCATTGCATGAATGTGATGTTTGAGAACTTTGTTTTCAATGACAACATGCAAGTCTGCCTGATATTTGTTGATATCCATTAATTAATGATGTGTATTGTATGTTCACTAAAAATATGACTCCATTAGAATGTGATGTTTTGAGACTATAAAAGAAAAGCTGATGTCCAGATGGTTGCAATTGCTCTACTTTACTCTCTTTTTCCATTCTCTCTGAAAACCCAATGATGTCCCGGTTTACATTCCCAGTTTTAAGAAGCATGGTGTCAAATGCATGGGTATTCAGATCAATTATAGTTTGAGTATTACAGGTCCAAATATTTCTGATAATGTATAGTTCAAGTATTTCTTTGTCCTCTGATCGCTTTTCTCATATCAGAAGCTGCTGGCATGAACCCCTGGTCATAGCTGTCACACCAGTCCGGGGCTGCTATGGTCACTGAGAGGATCTGGAGGTGGTCCCCTGTGTACTCATAATCTCTGGTTAGACATTGTCATGTTAGTTTTGAAGGCCTACTTCTTCCATGCTGGCTTAAGGCAAATTAGAAGACGTTTTTTTGTTCCTGACATCATCACTAGTACATTGCCTTACCAGGCTAACAGACTCTTCTATCCAAAGTTCATTATTGAACCATACCTTGGGTGGATGGTTGTTGGGTCTGGCTAAGCTCATCCACCCTTTGACCGGTTTCGTTTTCAATCCTTTGGGGATATCCATACACCCTCCTCGTCAGGTGGAGCCTGGTGGGGAAGCCTGTTTGGTTGCTGACTACTCAACCATGAAACAGGTAGTACTGGCTTTACATGGTTACCAGTAGCAGATCAAACATGACCTAACCTGAGGTAGAAGAAGTAACTACAAACAGTGTATTAGCAGAATGATCGAAAAGTTCCTCTTAAATTTGTTTGACTTGTGGAAGACATTTGTTCTACATGGATTAAAATTTTTTCTAATCAGTAACCAGTATTAATAAAACGAACTTAAACTTCAATGCTTGAGGTTCTCTGAAGATCCTATACTGATGAGGACCAGTAAATGTGTTAATCACTTTCAACATCAGCACAATATCATTGCCTAATTAGGAAAATGGAGTACACTTATATGTTCATTTTATGTATCAGAGGTAAATTGATTTGATCTCACCTAAAACAACATATTAACACATTTCAGTATTAACATCTCAATGCAAGAGTGGGTCAACAGCTCTTTGTCTTTCCTTCCATCAACTACACATTGGCAATATATCATTTTCCCACTCTATAAGACAACTCTTTGTATTCTGACTATTTTTACAGATGATTAGTGAGTATCACTGACAGTACACATTCAGATTATGAAAACTGTACTCAAATAAGTTGTTGACAATATTGTAACACTGACAAGAAAACAGGATATTTTATACCATATTCTAAATAAATGCATGAAACAGTCGAGTTGTTCGCTTTCAGGCACAAATCATTACATTTTTGTATTTTACCCAAAAGTATCACTGACACTCAAAGTATCTACTCAACTAAATACCACTTAGACCATGCAGTGTTGACAACTGGAACTTTAATTCACATAACATCTTTTAACTTATGAAGAGCAATACTACATTACACTGAAAAATATTTCATAACATGTAAACATACGATATCTAGTCAAAATCCAACTTTGGTCTGACAATGACCACTTTTAAGTTAACTTTCTTCCACAGACTGTTCTGGCTGCCTTGTCTCAGGCATCACTGATACTGATCTAAAAATGACTTAAAAACAAAGCTAAATTTTGCATGTAATCCTATCCCTCCTTGCTATGCAATCTTTTTGCTGTGACTTGGTCTGTATACCAAAATTCTACCAAATTGCAAATTACATGCCATAGCCATAAAAGCTGTTGTTATTTCAGGTGCATGGGAATGCATACAGCCTTGGATAGACATCCACAGGTGATAAATGGTTTAAATGACAAAGTAGCACCATCGGAGGGCATCCTGAGTCATATTGGAAAAGCCTGCAAAGCGTTTGGTGGTCTCACAAAAGAGCTTTGGCATTGAACTGATAACTCCATGTCAACAAAGCTCAAAGTTTTCAATGCAGCTATCGTCCCAATCCTTACATACGGTGCAGAATCCTAGTGCCCGCTGAAATCGGACATTGAACATCTAAACTTCTTCCACAATATCTGCCTGAGAACAATCTGTGGATTTATGTTACGGGACCGTATTTGTAACAGGAGATTCAACAGCATTGTCTTAACCAACCCAAAATCAGGGAGGTGCTAAAGTGTATCAGGCTGTGCTGGCTCGGACACGTTGCTCGGATGCCTGACGAAAGAATTTGGAAGAAGTCTTGGAAGGAACCAGTGCCGGCCTTCTGGAAATGCACCAGAGGTGTGCCGAAGAAGACCTGGGATAAACTGGTTCTAGCCAATCTGAGTCCACACCTGAAGCCAGCATACGGAGCCCACTGGTCACAAAATCCCTTGGCAATCATCTGTGACATCGTGGAAGACCGTGTACAGTGAAGGCGGACATTTGTATAGGGGAATCCGACAGCCCTACCGTGAAGTGGCTCAAGGATTAATTAAGAAAGTAAGTAAACTGTATTCTGGAGTCTCCATGTACTACAAGCAGTGGTATGAGCAACTTTTCCTGTGAAAAGCAGTAGTCAAGGCATAATGCTAATACCAACTTCACATCCTGCTGTCTTACTAATAAGGACATGAGCAAAAGAACAGCTACTTCTGTACAGATTGGCAGCTGTGACACAGTGGTTAGTCGTGTCAGTTTTCAACCTGAAGGTCAGGGTTCAAACCCAGCTATCGGTGGTCACAGGAAGGGCATTCAAATTTAAATGTCTCATGCCAAATCAACCCCACAGACTACAAAGTCCTCTAAGCCCCCAAATAAGGGGAAAAATGACATAAAAACAATTTTAAAATATTAGCTCAGAGCTAAACTACACTGAAACAGTCTTAAGCAAATTTATGCTATATTCCATTTTCATATTCTTGGTTGCTAAAACACTATCACCATGGACAAATACAGTTAGTTATTTAAAGGATTCAAGAACATTGCTGCAATTATCATCTACATCATCGAACACAGATAATTACTACAAGTACACAAGAAAAAGACCATTTAGTTAAATCCATCCTACAGCAAGCATTGCAAAATCAGATAACTTTAGTACCTTCCTTCATCTCCTGAGCAAAGACATGAAAACTGTAACCCAAAGACCAAACCAAACCAATAACACATTAAACATTCACTTACATACCAAAGCTGAATTCCCTGTTAATAAATTCTCCTTAAAAATTGGTGTGGTACATATAGAACTCACATTAAAGGAACTAGATAACATGAACACATCTGAACAATTGCTTTAGCTTGTAAAGAAAAATAACAGACCAAGAAATTCATTTATATGCCCAGCTTTTCCTGGCCTGAATTTCTCATACACATACAAAGTCGACATTAAACAATACATGTATTTGAAAATAATCTTTCGCATCTTTAGACTAGGAAGACAAAATAACTCCATCAAACCTTTGCTGAAACTTTCCGTTGCTCTATTTTTTTCTCCCTTATAATAATGCGAACTTTTTGTATTTCAATATCATATCCGGAATGCCATGATAAAATCTGTAAGAAAAAAATATGATAAGAAAAGGATTGTTTGATAATTAACTGTGAAACTTGAAACATACTAATTCCAAGGAGAAAATGTATAATCTCTTACCAGGCGTCAAAATAACCACCAGTCATGACTGGTTACATTTCAACAATGACCGTCTCTAAATTTTGGCAACTTCATTAAAATGACCTGCTGCCCCAAAAGGCTTATATGTTACCTTATCAAAAATTAATATATGAATGGACTCGACTCGATTCCATGGTAAGGCAAAAGTGAGTCAAACTTATAATACTATTCATACATATGCTCTCACAGTGAGATTATATGTGTGACAGCTATGTACCAATACATTGCTAACAACCGACCATAATGTAATGCAACAGTTGAGATATTTTTCAATTACACGAAAATCATTAAGAAGGGCTGGGGAGCTTGCATGAATGAGGAAAATTAAAGTGAAAGGTCCGTCATTCCATGACTTTGCTTCAAAATACTGGACTGATGAAGTGCTCTTATGGGATGACAAATGTCCACAGGACTTGAACCAAGGGAATCCCAAAGCCTAATGGGAAAGCTAAATAAGCTAAATAAGCCATTTCTGCAAATGTACTCTCAGTTCCTGGAAAATTTTGTAAATTTTGAATAAGATGAAAGTGATCATGAAAGGAGGCAGTGTGAACATGCAAGCAGACCATTTGCTATACTTTTTTTGCTACTGATATACGCCTACATTAATGAATGTGCATTGTAGCTGTGGTGCCTTCTTTTTGCTACTTTGCTAATTCTTGGCCTATTTTCACTGTTTTCAGAGAATACAGGTGCGCGCTAGTTCCCCAGAGCCCACAAGGGGGGTCAGAGTGCTCCAAAGATCCTAGTTCCATCTTAAGGAAGCTCTGCTTATACACAATAACAAATGCCTGGCACCACAAAAACTCTTATTTTGAGCCCTGCTTAATTACATAATCTCTGCCTTGCCAAGTATAAAGTTTGCTGTTTTAATTTGATAGGTGGCACAAGAAAATTAGAGACAAGCAGATTAACACTGCAAACAGTAAAATAAAAGAATTCATCCAACTGATTTTGTAATCCTAATCACCATCACTATTCCATTTCCAAAACAGTATATCATTAACTTTCACAACCTGGGCAAATATCGGTAATTTGTTACAGAATTTCAAGTCTTCAAAAATATGTGACACATAATCAACAAAACTATAGTCATGTTATCAAAATTGCTACATATTTCTTAATCCTGAGGCTCCTTGTCACAAGCAGCCACAGGATTCCCCTAGTCCGACCACATATCACAACTAACTCACTCATGCCAATACTGTTCTTTGTGCATTTTGTTCAACTGTAGGCTGCCCTAATATGTCCAAGATCCCTCTGGATTGTCACCAGGAAGGTTATTTGCCGAGCCAAATACCTGCATTCCTCGCCAGCAGGAGTTGACATGCACCAGATTTCTGAGGCATGCAGGCCATGTAACTCAACTACCAGGACTTGCCTGTTTCAAACTTAAGTAAAAAGGAGGTTCTGTTTTGCAACGATATGTCCAGATCATAATCTCTCTGTCACTGACATGACAGAGACATTATGATCTTTGTTTAGGTTTTCATAGTGATGTCAGTCCAGTGCAATGGCTACAAAAAGAGTCAATTGATTGGTCCAATTCTTTTTTCTAGTTCTGCAGCTGATATCTTAATGAGGTGTCATCTTGCTTGATGAAATCAAGGTAGCAGGTGAGTATGTTTACCATGGATGCTTCATCAACTTGCATGCTGTCTGATAAATCAAATCAAGCACAATGCAGCCAGGACCAACTAAAACTCTGCTAAAACAATGTTCAATGACTTAACAGAAAACCCAATCCATGTCATAATTGAACAGAACAGGCAATAGGATGCAAAGTTTACAAATGCCAGCTCAAACTGTACATGGCATAGAAATTGCATTCAGTTCAATGCAAGTCGTTGCATTTGCATTCAGGTCTTGTAAGCTTTTGTTGAAAAGTTAAGGCACTGAATCCTTGTGCATGCTACTAAATGCAGCTGCAAAAGCAAAACATATGATGGTGGGCTTGCCATTGTGCAGCTCCTTATTAAACAAAAACAGCAGATACATTAAAACTAGCAGCACAATCATAATTTTCAGTATGCAAACCGTAGTTAATGAAATTAAAATATTTGTTTGCAGATTTTATACGGTATAACTTTGCAAGACACCTTTCCAAGACTTTCCAAGATTCTATTGATTCAGTCAGTTGTTTGAATACATTTCAAACTCCTTTTGATCTCAAAATTATAACAATTCTATTTCTAGACCTTTACCTTTCCTCTTCAGGAGTAAAAGTATTACTAATTTCTGGTATGTACATTCCTTGTTGGCCGAGAGAAAAATGATTGAGGCAACTAGAGAATTATGATTGAGACTCATAAATTTTGCTCACATTCTGCTTGTGAATTTCACCATTTTATGGGCAGATCATGAACGAATTACCAATGACTTACATCCTTCACAGCAAGTCATTTAGCAAATTTTTACTAAATTAAACAAATGTGTCAACGACGTTTTCTGTTTCTTCTTTCAATTTTTGCAACATGTGTCAAAATTGTTTCCAATATACGTTTAGTAAGTAGTCTAGAAACGATACATTTGCAGAGCGGGCGTCAAGCACATTATTTTCACGTGTGTTATATCAAATTAAGTCATTTGCCATACTTAAAGTAGGTTAAGTACATTCCCTGTCTCGATCTGTTTAAGCGAGTTCTATTTCGAGTTCGGCTATAACCTGTTAAAAGTTGGGTGGCTCGGACCTTCGTTCCCGCACTGCCGCTTTCACACTTACCAATCCCAAGAAGTTGGTAGCAGCAAGTAAGATAAGTTTGTAAACAGCAACAAGAACTGCGATCGTAATAACGGCCATTTCAGTCCAATGTACACACCATGTCTAAAGTAGCATCATTTTAAACATTTTGGAACGTGTTTTGTGATGAGACTATCCTTTTCAATTGACCTCTTTTCGAGAAAGAAGCTCTAGATAAGGCAAATTTATGGAAGTTAACTGAAATCATAGTACACATTAACTACAAAATATTTGAGCAGATAAAATTTAAGCGGAAGTATTTTGGGCGAAGTTATTAGGGTAGGACTTTTCAGATTAGGGCGTGACAAATTTTGGGCAGCCTCAAAATTTGGGCCAGTTTGAGAAAGAGGTTATTTTTGTAGAACAAAATAATACGTTTAAAAACATTGTGTAATATAAATGATCGATATCAAAGTTTAAGGCATAAATGAAAGCAAACTACATCTGAGAATTAAAGTAAGACTAATCTGATTTTTAGATTCGACCAGATCTTCTTTAATTGTTGCATAAGGTTCTCCCTAGTACAAGTTGAAGGAAAAATATTCCTAAAGCGAAAAACTTATGAAATAAGCTAAAACAAACCGTCAGCTAAAGGCCATTGAAATCATTAAATAAAAGGAAGAAATATAATTATAAAATCTCCTAAAACTAATTTAAAATATTTACATAAATGATGTACAAGTCTAGTGCAAATCAGCAAAGGGATCTACAATTTCAGATTCAAAAGCTTCATCGAGTCCTGCCATCTTCCATGATTCAAGAATCAATTCTCCGCTATTTCACTAGTAATCATACAACCGGATCAGCCACTGTGCATGTTTAGTGTTTGCATACTAGAGTTTCACTGAAACTTCAACATTATTGATATCTTTTCCTCGGTCGAACTGATTCCTAACTTCATCAGCGCACCATTCCTTGAATTTCCTTTTCAGAAACTCTTTTGCCACCATTTACGCATAAATAAAGCAATTGAAAATAACGTACCATTATAGTCAGGAACATGTAAAATTGTTCAAAAAATTCATGAAAGATTAACAGATATTTCTGATCTGATGACAGCCTAAGCTTTTCATGTTTCGATTTCAAGAAGGGCAGAATGATAGTTTCGACAAACTTGATGACTTCCTTGGGAAAATCACCTGATGAAAGGCAATGTTTGTTTTCTCTGTAGATGAGCCGGATCTTACTGATTTGAGAAAAACCAAATGTTCCGGTTATTTGCTTGCATTTACCCTTTCCAGCTAAGGGTGATGATTTTGCACCTTGTTGCTCTAATGTATGCTTGAAAGCGCATACGTATGGCAACGGTGTTTGATCAAACTGTGCTATCAAATCTTTTGGTATATCATGCCATTTCTGAAGGGCTTTTATATCTTCTTTGATGATCAAGTTTCGAATCAAGTTGGTGATACAGGACTTTTAGATCTTGCACCCATTCTTCTGACGAGTTTGTCTCCTCTAGTTTCCATTTGGTAAATCACGTGTCTTGCGCAATCCTTACTTAGATTAATAGAGCCACCATTTTCAACTAATAGACAAACGATCGTTAACCATAATCATGCCTCTGGCAACAGCACAATTTACTGATGAAGAAACACGCGCCCCTTATAAACAAAGGCATTTTAGCATTTGGACGGTTTTATCCGTTATATTTGTTGCAAACAAGATTGGTCGTCCCCTTGGTTTCAGCTTGATAGCAACAATGTATCAGAAAATGTTCAGTAAAACAGTGAAAACATTTTCCTCTTACAAATGAGCAATAAATATATTTTCCATCTGTAAGCAAAGAAGACATTAGATAATTCACGTTATTTAACCCCTATTATTTAATTGCTTGAAAGTCGCATTGAAAATTTGCGACATTGCGCTGAAAACATACTTAAAAGCTTTTTTCGTCTGACACTCCTCAGAGTATGAAACGTCAGAAAGGAAAG
>JANTCA010003181.1:0-10924 GCA_024741275.1 Chironex yamaguchii | reverse complement strand
TCAAACTTCATCATGTACGTTATAGGATTTTTACCAGCAAGAGAACCTAAAGCCATCCTCGGACTGTTAGCTAAGAACAGTTATCATGAAGTGCACTTGACATGACACGAACCACAAGATAATAATAAGATAACCAAAACTTCTCTATCACCTTGAAAATTTGCGTCATTGCACTGAAAACATACTTAAAAGCTTCTTCCGTCTGACACTCTTCAGAGTATGAATTGTCAAAAAGGAAAGTATAGATATATGGCAACCTTTTTATACAAAACGTCTATTGAAACTAGCCAATCATAAATAAGAAAGGAAAAAAACAAAGAGAAACTGAAGAAAAAAAGCATTATTGGAAGAGTCCAAGTAAAAAAGAATTCTTTCTGCCTACAGAGTACTGGTTTTCTTGGCTTTAATGTAGACAGACACAAATACACATAAATGAATGGACAATCTAGCTGTGACAATTATCCCAAAAAAGCTTGTAAGTAAGTTTTCTGCGCAATGTTGCAAATTTTCAAGGCGATTTTCAAGCTTTGTACCACAAAAGATTGTTCAAACTTCTCTATGTTTGAAAAGCAAGATGGCAAACAAAAGATTGTTCCAGTGTCTACTTAAAACCTATGCTTATCCTACAGTGATGGCTACGGCTGATGAAAAATACAAGGATGTGTACTTAGTTTGTGCTTGAAAGATGTGTGGGTACAGGAAGCGAAATAGGGGTGTGCGCGTACTGTGTGTGTGGGTACCAAAAGCACCGATACCCGACGTGTGGTCAGGGATGTGAGGATATGAACATGTGGGTCCTTAAGTGTGGGTACGAGATGTGTGTATCCAAGACGCATGCACGGGATGCATCTGTAAGGGATGTATCTGTAAGGGATGTATTTGTAAGGGACGTACCTGTCAGGAACGTATCTGTAAGAGATATATCTGTAAGGGCTGCATCTGGAAAGGATGTACCTGTAACGGATATATCTGGAAAGGATGTATCTGTAAGGGATGTATCCCTAAGGGATGTACCTTTAAGGGATGCCATTTCATTTCATCATCCCGTAACTGTGGACGGTCGCAAGGGTGCCATGACAGCTGCTCTCTGAGTCACGCGCCTCCACCCATCTCTGTCTTGTACTGTTGAAAATAGTTGCTGTAAGCTAGTGTCTGTCCGTGTGACGATGTCATCACACCAGCTCATGCGCTGCCTACCATAACTTCTGCTTCCCTCTACAGATCCCTGGAGAATTGTTTTGTCAGGCTGACATGTCGCACAGTGTGGCAAAACCACACCAACTTTTTTCTGATGATTAATAGCAAGGGTTCTTGTTTACCGGAGAGTCTTTCCACTTCTTGTAAAACGTAAACACTGGTCTTGTGTTCTACATACAAGATTCGTAACAATCTTCTGTAGCATGTCATTTCAAAAGCTTAGTAGCTTCTTTTGATAGTCTTTTCATAGAGCTCAGCTTGTATCCAGTATGGATAGCAGTAGAGATTTGTTAAGTTTAAGTTTAGTCTTGAATGCAATTCCTCTGCTTTTCCAGATGGATTGAAGCTTTGACTTAACTGCTGTTCCGTGTTACTTGTAAGGGATGCATGTGTTTGTAATGTCTAAGTATGTAAAGAGGAAGGGATTTCTTTGTGCAGGATGGATGTGTGCGGGAAGTGTGTGCACGGGTTGGAAAGCATGTGCAGCATGCGTATCTTTTAGACTGAAACAAGCCACATCTTTTAACACATGCAAGATAAAATTGTCTGAAAAAATATCGTCTTACTTTCTTCGACAGACTTTCAAATACATTACAACCTTCACTGTTGATAATGCACATTGCTTGATGCAAATGATGTTGCTAGCACAAAATAAAAACAAAGGATATATAGTTATTGGGTCTAGTAAACATTAAAAAGCCAGAAATGAACTTAAGGATTTCATTGCAATCATGTAAAATAAAACAGCAAAGAATAGAGTGGCCAAATAAAACAGCAAAGAATAGAGTGGCATGTTAGCAGAGCACAGAGTAGCATATTAGAAGAGGACAGAGTAGCATGTTAGCAGAGGACAGTGTAGCATGTTAGCAGAGCACAGAGTAGCATGTTAGCAGAGGACAGAGTAGCATGTTAGCAGAGGACAGAGTAGCATGTTAGCAGAGGACAGAGTAGCATGTTAGCAGAGGACAGAGTAGCATGTTAGCAGCGGACAGAGTAGCATGTTAGTAGAGGACAGAGTAGCATGTTAGCAACGGACAGAGTAGAAGGTTAGCAGAGGACAGAGTAACATATTAGCAACGAACACAGTAGCATGTTACCAGAGGACAGAGTAGCATATTAGCAGCGGATAGAGTAGCACTTCGCCGTTCGCCCAGAAAGTCCTTGTTAGGAACACTAGGTGAAATACGTCTTGGCACACGACTCAGATAATACCTACAAAGTACCAGATATTACTCGATTAGTCATGTGACCATTTCCCCTGACCCTGAAAATATCATCGAAATAATTTCATTACTTTGTCAGTTATATTGCACACAAACAAACAAACAAACAAACAAAAAAACAAAAAAGAGAACAAACTAAGGCAGAAAATAAACTCATTGGTGACACAGATTTCCCAATATAGAGAAACAATCCTCTTGTTCATAATACAAAACTGAGGTTTGTGGTACATTCTACGCCATACTACAGTGAAATTTCATAAGCTTTTCGCTCACAATATGCATTTTTATAATATAGCCTCACCTCCATGACAGACCCTTCAGAGCTGTATAATGAAGCCAATATTGATTTCTACAAAAGATGGGAAGTCAGCTGTTAGACTTTTCAACTAAAGCAGTGCATTGGACAATATACCTAAAATGTCTATGGTTTAGATCCCGTTCACACTAGTATGGATCTAAACGGATTCGTATCAAAGTGAGTACAGATAAGATTTCTCTTTGTGCACTGGCACTACTGGGTCCATATTGATATGGATCTGCTATCCGTAACATAATGGAGTCGCTACAAGGTCAACCCATTTGGTTCCGTTCCAACTGAGGTGCCGTGTAAATAACTGGTACGTATCCACAAGGGTACAGTTCGGATACAAAACAATAAAATTTTTCGTGCCGTGGCCAATTTAAATTGATAGTCCGATCTTACTACAATTCCGAACGAAGCAATTGGAACTTTTGCAAGTACAGTTCTCAGTGCAAATATTGGCTTGCTGATTTGGTTCTGTAAATCGATCCGTACCATTTTGGATCTGTACCAGTGTTAACAGGGCTTAATCTAATGGGTCGATTTACCGAAAAAAACAGTGAAATAACAACAGTAAAATGTATTCCGCGCTATTAAGGAAAGTCAAAAAGTGTTTGTTTGTTAAAAGTTTATACATTTGGTTCCTTTCTATCACCGTATCCTGTTTTAAAACCTGACGGCAAAACGCTTGTTTTCAATTATCTCTAACATTGGTCAAAGTGAAGAAAATATTGCTGCATTGTTATGCAGCTTTTAAAGCTCTGTCTCAGTCGTGGTGCCTGTGCAGCTTGTACATATCACATTCACATCATGTCCATTCTTCGGTTGTCGCCAGCGCTATAAATTCAAAACGCCGCTGTTTTGGAAGATTCGTCTTTGTCCTTCAATATAAATCTACATTTTTATGCCTATAAGAATCAAGGAGCTTCCCTTCCATGTAAAAACAGTCAACCCAAAGACTGAATACTCTAAATCTCTTTGTGTTACTAGTTCTTCTTCTATCCTAGTGTAATTCGAGTCGATCTCATATCTTTTAATCCGTCACGAGATTTTCTCATAAAGATTTCCTGGTTTATTAGTCATCCTTACCTTGAAAAAAAACCACGCCACTTGATCCCTATCTAAATATTCTATCCTGATTCCATATCCGCAACGAGACTTTTTAGTCAAGTTTCACTACCTGACACTACCTCAGGAATATTGTGTAAATGCTGAATAAATAATTACTAAGAAAAGGCCAGTATATTTAATTAAAAATGCTAAATACCTTTCATAGGGGATAAAATGCAATAAAGCGCTCGCTAAAATTTCGATTTAGAAATATAATGAAAGGGAATTTTCTGCTGATTCACGGAGCGGTTACAATAGAAAAGAAGTCACAAAAGCTGCTCTGTAAAGAGATGAAAAAGGAAATGTTCAATATTTGGTTTTGGTGCAATGAAACCGAGACAGCTTAATAATCAAAGCTGTTCGGGTACAGAGCTAGAAGAACGGGGTATCCCAGGGAAACCACAAGGATATGGGATATGGATTCTGCATTTTTAAGAGAACCAGCCCTTTAGATCTGCCTGCAGAACATTTTGGCTCTTAATTTGTGATGAAAGGCATATATTTTGTGCTTACAATTTTCCTTGGGTTGAGACACTTCCCCATGTCTTCTATGGATCATAAAACTGCTGCCTATTTTTGGCATTGCAATTAATTGAACATAGACTGGAACTAGTTAAAACCAGATCAAATAGAAGTATACATTCTTCCCAAGGCAAGCATACTAATAAAAACGAGTAAAGTGAAGTGGATCAGGTTGCACTTATCATAATTACAGGAACATTGAGATGACTGGTTAAACAGTAATAATTTATGAGACAATAACACCTATAACCGTTTAGTGTGACTATGTCCATACCCACAGACCACCAGCAGACACTTCACCACATCTAACCATTAAATTCCGTATGAAATTATTCCATAACTCGGTCCTATATTTTTGCATAATAAGCTTTTATGATGTACCTGTGATAAAAAGGTACCATATCTTTTATTACCCTGTACCGACTCAACTCAAACTTTGACCTAACACCGACCCCAACATCCACACTTTCTCATTTTTCGAAATCATTTATTTTTTATAAATGTGTATATTTTTCTTTACCCCAACCTTTCCTTTTCTCTTTCTATCCGCATATATATATTCTTACGTTATTGACGTTTGCTTCTTTTGTGATTGGTTCTCTCCATTTTGCCTTCCTCCCAGTCTTTCTGACTTATACGTATGTAACACCTAGGTACTATCAACTTCCCAATAAGTCGCACGACAAAGGCCGTTGGTTGAAAATTTGCGGGACGGTTTGTAAAGTTATAAATTTTATATTTGTTTGGTTATATACAAGCCTCAAGACACTACAGTTTTGTGAAATATCCTACAGCTTTTGTAACCGCGCATATATCTTCAAAGTTTTCCCGGTTTACATTCCAAAATAATGGAAAATATGCGATTTTAATAAAGTAAGATCAAAGTGATGTCACTTACCGAGGACACTTGAAATGAATTGGTCGTTCCCCTGTGGTCCAGGTCGTGACATAAACACGCAATAAAGAGAACAAACATTTCCAGTTCACTAAAAACGAAAAAATTGGTATGAAAGCGTCACTACTTCTTTAACTAACAATATTTTTCCGAAAGAAAACGTTGTACTGAGAACGTTAGACAGTAATTTACGATTCATTTTTCACCACAGTTTATATTTTTATGCTACCTGAGTATCAATCAGTTGATGAACTTCGTTTTAGACCACGACCTGAAGCTGAGGCTTGGGACTGAGGGTAACGTGACAACGGCATCAAGTGATTTGGCTTTCATACTACCAAGACAAGTCCTTACTAAGCTAAAATGGGGCCTCACGACTTGTGACGGCTACTAAATCGGCTGACAGTCCAGTGAGTTGCTAGGGAATACAAAAATGTCGACTGCATGGGACAAATGAGAATCATAAGGTTTTAAAAGTACATTCTCGTCCAAATTGCTTTATCTGGTCTGGGTTTTTGCGGGAATGTTTTCGTTTATTCGCCTTCAAATGAAAGATTCTATTAAAAGTGTTTAAAAGTAACAAGACGAACATCTAACCAAAACCACCTGTCACCTCCTTCCTTTAAAAAAATTCAGTGACATGGACGTATACTTTGTATCTGGAAATTGTTTTCATTTTCATTTCTCATATTCTCTTTACTCTTAATAAATTTTGTCATTTCGCTTGTGACAACAATATCCGTTTTCGCTGGGGTGCAACCCTAGTTTGAAAAAAAATCGCTTACAAGAATAACAATGTTGAAATTAAACAGCGAAAAAAATATTTTGCAAGTGGAACATAAGACTTAACTGTGATTGAGCAAGCAGACAAATTTTCAAACGAATTTTGCTACACGTCTCCAGCATTAATTTCAAACCAGAATGAAAGGATTGCCTTATAAATAGCTTTCTTGTTTTTATTCCTCTTTCTATTTGATTTAATATTTTTTTCTTCCTTTGTTTGGGTCAAAATTATCTTTATTTTATTCAAATTATAAAATTTGACGAATACAAACTGATCTGAAATACAAAATTGCTGCAAAATATTTCCTCCAGGCGCCTTTTAGAGGCAAGGAAATTTTCTGACGTGGGATAACATTTCATGTACGCTTACACGAAAACATAGGCTTTTGTAACCAAGGTTGTAACCAGGGGTACTTTCCTCATCTGCCTTTGAAACTCAGCAATAAGCATTTACACGAGGCAGGCATGAAACTCGGATACCTAACATCTCATTTCTTTAAGAAGGTATACCAGACAGTTCCGTTTCAAGGATATACATGTATCAGCTACAGCGGGAAACTGCTGATTTCCCTGAAACAGTTATGGGATTTTCTCAGCTAGCCAGGTAACCGAGTTGCAAGATCAACAGACCTTAGAAATCGACATTACCTCAGATACTGCTTTGCTTTAGTATTCTTGAGAAGCAGATACCCGAAATGGGCACAGGTCCAAGCGTGCATCCAATTGTGATAAGGTGGATCTCGATATCCCTTTCTGACAACCAAAATAAATCTGCACAAAAAGAAGAAATAACAGACAAAACTAAAACTTTGCTGAAGATCTCATACAAATACAGAGTGACCAACATCGAAGTTCTGAAGACAATGGGCGAGAACAAAAAGTTGCTTCGCAATGTCAACAGAAGAAAGCTACAGTACTTTGGACATGCTATCAGGGGGAACAGGTGCAACATCAGCTGCTGGAGAGAGGATCAGAGGCAAGACAGTGCAGGGGAAGACCCAGATTGACTTGGTCAAGTGACATGCAAGATCGGACAAGAATGAGCTACACTGATATGAAGAGTGCAGCACAGAACAGATCCCGATGGCAGGCCATGACAGTCGACCTTCACGGGAGAAGATGACACCAAATGATGATGAAGATAATGATGATAATGATAATGATTAGCAATAAAGAACAAAAAGGAAGAGAATGAAAACAAAAGAAAAAAAGAGGAACAATGTTTTCAAGTAACGAAAAGTTGGAAAACATCTAAAAAACTAACCTTACAAGTGTGGTGGGCTTGATTTTAAAACTGTTTATGAATCCAAGATCGTTCATCATCGCTATTACAACCTAGTAAAAGAGGAAGGGATTTATGGATAACAAGATTTTAACCTGTCAAATTGTTAAAATCTTCAGACGATATTGTAGTAACCATGAACTTGTGAGAGTCGAAGGCAGTCTTCACGATCAAAAATCACAAACGCTGAACTGTCAAGTAAAAATTCAAACTGCGCAGCACACTACAATAACGAGTTTTGGAAGGGACCCTTCATAACTCAAGGAAGATACAATGCAAAAGAGTTAGGTTAGTGAAAGCTAGCAACCCTTTCGGTAACACACTACCACAGGTGACTAACAACAATTTAAGATAACGGCGACATGATTCTACTAAAGCTCAACCCAAATCGATTTAATCCTAATGTGAGCAAATGCTTAGGCACTGCTTCCAGTACACTGATAAGTCGGAAAACGATATATTGTATTCTAAGCTATACTTTTTTAATAAGAATTTTACTACTGCCTCGGAGGCCAAGGGTTCAAATCCTAGTATTAACATCCTAAGAAGCACTGCTCTCAGAGTGGAGTACCGTTTACAGGTGGTCGCACCTGGCCTCTGGTTAAAAGGACAACAGGTTGGAATCTTACTGCTACCATGCGGGATAGCGCAGTTCTCTAACACCATATGTAACACTAAAACTAACTCTTTGTAGGCCTGGTATACCGCTAAAAACCACTTTTGCATTATATTCCTTTCGTATATACATACAGTAAATTAAGTCCTTTGATCAAAACGAACGTGTCATCACGCGGCACAAAGGGCGTCTTCAGAACATGAAAGCTGCTTTCACACTGAATTAAATGTGTCTTCTGGCAGTATCAAACGTGTCTTCATATCGTATTAAATGTATCTTTCGATGACATCAAAGGTATCTTCACATGGCATTAAACATGTTTTTACATGGTGTCAAAGGTGTCTTCAAATGGCATCAAATGTCTTTACATCACATCAAAGGTGTGTTTTCCTAATATTTCACAGGAATCTTTAAACGCCACCAAATATGTGTTCAAACAATATAAGGTGTGTCTCAACATGACACAAAGATGGGACTATATTTGACAAGGATGTTAAAACTCTAGCATTTGTTTTGCGGCAGAACTACTGCATTGTCATAGTCAAGTACTAAAAGATCAGATATGTTCTTAAACTTAATCCTACCTTGATACTGTCCGCGTTGGCCAGTGTTAGCCGCGGTATGAAATGAAATTGATCCATTTCCTCATGCATGCAGTTTTTCGTGGGAAAAGGGAAGCGCGTGTACTGGTCAATATCCAGATCGGATACCCGCATGTGATACAGCATAAGTTCGTTGGCAAGGCGACTTCTTTGTTGGGCATCAAAAGCTTTCTTATATAACAGAGACTATCAAATAAGAAACAGAAAAACAAACTTGACACACGTGTTCTAATACAAGACTTGTAAACATCACGTGTATCGTCTTAGTAATATCTGATCCATAACCATACCAACACATTTGTAAACAACAGTCCTCGATAGAACCCCTTTCTGCCTTATTTTAATGGGTAACCATACCTAAAGCGAACCAAGTTCATCGTACAGTGTGACATAAACGGTTGTAACATACTTAAAAGATACATGGCGATTCTTTAAGTATCAAATAGTAAAGATCCTTCTCATAACACTTCGTGTCTAGGGCGGCACCAGTATTCACTTTCTCAGCCTTTGAGACATACAGCCATACAAAAACAGTGAAAGCTGCAGTAGGGAGGAGGGGGCGGGAGGGGGGGCACTCGTAGCACTGCGATTAACTCTAATAATCTATCCTTTAAGTGCTAAGTGTTAAGCAGGAAAGCATTATGTACAATCTAAGTCTCCGGTCGCCGATTCGAACCTACAACCTTTCGAACTGAAAGCGAGCATTCTACCACTATGTTGTTGCTGCGGTTCTAAGTATATAGGTTGATCAATTCTAAAAATTGACGATCTCGGTCAAGTGACCAAGACTCCATCCACTTTTTATGTAAGGCATTAGGTTTTCAGTTGTTGGATCCTACTTGATGACCTAATAGTCAATAGTTATAATTTTCATTGTGTTCAAAACAAAAGAAGAGCCTCTCTACTGCCTGTAATAAGTAGTTAATATGGTATTCCTAGTTAACTTCATAGTTCAACCTTTTCATTGATTACACTTAAAAAAGTGGATGCATGTAGTTTACTACCTCATAAGCCAATTCGAACACAAACACAGCTACGTTTACCACTTTGGACTAGCCAAGAACGGATAAAGTTATGCAAGGACCTTCAGATAAACATCTTCAAATGTTGCACAAGGTTGCCACATAATGACTCGCAAACAAAGCACCCGAAGATAAGCGCACGAAAAATTGAACGCAAACTTTCTAGGAAAACTTTTCACATAACACTTAAAATGTATCCTCTTGAACTTTCTTACGGCTCCCATACTGATTAACATTTGGAACATTTTTCAGCACCCATACTCCTACTCCTGGTCAATTTGCAGCATGTTGGGCTTCAACAAATAATCTGCTTCTCCTCGAGTTGGCAAATACTGAGTGATACAAAAGGGTGGTCATCTTCGTGCTAGTTTTCATGGAAATTACCCTTTTAGCCTCAAACGTGATAAATCGGAGTCCAAAATCAGATGAATTTGCATCTTGTCCGATGACTTGCGGTCGGTTCTCCATCGGTGGTTATTTTTGTCATTTATAATGTTATCACAGATAGATTGGACTGAAGTTTCGCCTCTTCCACGGAAGAAATAGGAAGTTATCCTGCGAGAGAGTTCTCCGAATGTGCATTAAAGTTTGCTTTACCGAAAGGAACCAAAAAAGGAAGAAAAGGAAACTTCAGGATGAGTAACGCATCACGAGTATTGTTTATTACCTGGACTAAACTCAGACTGCAAAAAATGGCGAAAGCTACTGTCAGTTCCTCGTCAAATTGTGTGAAGCAGTGACAGTTAATTTTGTTAACCAGTTGTCCAACACCAATCACATCTACAAAAAAAATACGTCAAGTGTTTCAAACAGTAACATTCTCAGCAAGACATAAATAAAAGTTATAATTGATAATGACAAGGACACAATGAATGCAAGTGATATTCCTGTCAGGGAATGGTTTAACGTCAGCCGCATGATTGCTAACGGACTCTGGTTATAGAATCTCAATTTAAACATTGCATTTATTTGATAACGTCAGCTAACGTCGTGTACAAGAAAGTGAGCTCTTGATGACAGTGGAGTCCGATTACCGTCTCTGGCCAGTGGTATTTATCTTGTGGCGTCTGGGATCGGTTTTTTATCCACCAGACTACAGTGCCCCAATATGTGTTCCCTAAATACCAGAGTGATCTCTATAACGTTATATATGCGCGTTGTACCGTTTCTGCGGACTGAAATTGTTCCGCTTTAAAACTGGTACCGGATCCGGTATCCGAGATCAATTTTGAGCTCGTGCGAACACATGAATACAATAAATATGAAATATTCGTGGATAATGACAAAAAAACTTAAGCGGTGGATTGTGGGGGCTAAAAGTTTAATTACGATAATTTTTGCAAATTCGAATTTGTCAAGAATGTTGATAAA